>JAHKBH010002470.1:0-30000 GCA_019049505.1 Pachyrhynchus sulphureomaculatus
TTGAATTTGGTCATCAGAGTGGTACAAACAGTACTCAAATCTTTCTGAGCCTCAAATGCTTAATCAAAATGTGATGGATTGAAGCTTTGGACATATTTAATTTCATCTTCATGTATCACAAAAGAGATTTCAGCTTTTTTTTTATGATATTTCCGATGCATATGTTGCAACCGAAAATATATGCATAAAAACAAATTTATTAGAAGCTGCATATGAGGCATCAGGGACCAAAAGTATCGATAAAAAAAAAAATGGAGAACACAAACATCATTGTTCAGTAAAGAAATCAAAGAGAAATGCTGTAAAATGAAAGAAAGCTATCTAGAGTACAGGTTAATCTGGACAGATGAAGCGTACCAAAGATATAAAAGAATACGAACAAAAACCCACGAATTAGTAAGAAAAACAAAAACAAAATACTAAGGAGAGAGAAACAAGAAAATTAGAATGAAACTTCTATGGTCAACAAAAACAAATCTGGAGATTTATTAGACAACAGAGGACTGAGATGAAAGAACTAATAGAGTATACACACGTGAAGAAATGAACGTTGGTGGCTTATCTTACACAATTATATAAAAAATAACAGAATATCACACTACCACAAACACCAGATATGACTTAGTTGGGAATGTGGAATCTTTGGCACCATGACACTACTCAGTATATATCACCACTACTCCAAACACTTTATTTTTGCACTCGACGCGTATTTCGCTAACCATGTTAGCTTCACTAGGAGCGATGATTGACTGTGTCAATCCACGAGGCCAAGAACGAATTATTTAAAGAGTATACCAAGAACATATTGATTGGCAATCGAAATTAAACTGCTGCAGTAATATTCTATCTATCCATCTCTATCCACTTTTAAAGAAATATATTTTAAAAGTTTTCTTTGCTCTTGAACAAATGCTAATATATTTACTATAAATTGGTGCCCATACCAAGGAACGATATTCCAATTTGCTTCGGACCATGGAGGTAAACAAGAAATTGGAATTCTTATACGACTTACAATTTCTCAAAATAAATCCCAACATTTGTGTTGCTTCCGCTGTTATTTTTCCAATATAAGCCTTATAACTTAGCTTGAAGTCAAATAGAATCCTCAAATCACGTGTATTTTCTATTTTAACTAAGATCGATCCATCAACATTACAATCATACAGCAAAGAACATACTTTTTTAGTAAACTACATCACTAAACCATCGTTGAGCATCAGCTTATTATTCATACATCAATTATAAACTCTGTTAAGAGTGTTTTGTAATATTTTGCAATCCTGAAATCTCTCCACCGGTAAATACAGTTTTTTTGCTATCGGTAAATATTTAATAACTGACATGTATAACTTTAAAGATATCATTCATAAATTTCTAGGAAAGTAAGGTTCGATGCGTGGGGCACTCCAGATGAGGCTCCAAAAGAAAAAGATTTAAACCCATTACATTGAATATATTGAGATCGCTGTATCAGAAATGATTAGAAATAGTGCACAAATCTGTTTCATCAACCGAAGGTTCTGAGGTTGACCTCAAGGATCCTGTGGTCCACTTTGTTAAAACCTTTAGAGAAGTTGGTGAAAACCACATCAATCTGACCCTTTATTGTCAATAACATTTATTAAAAATTGTGCAAAACATGCCAAATTAGTGACAGTTGCCCGTCCCCTCAAAGAGCCGTGTTGTTTTAGAGTAAAATGAGGTTAAATTCTACTTATTAAGTAGTCATATAATAACATCTCAAAAAATTTAGGAAAAAAAAATTAATGAGACCGATCTGTAATTGCATACATCAGACTTATCCACCTTTTTAAATACTATACATATTTTACCGATCTTTCAACACTGAGAATAAGTGCCCTTACTTAATGATAATTAAAAATTTTTTGCTTATGGTTCGACCAGAACTCTGATAGTGTCTTTCACAAAAAAAAAAACTGAGAATACCGCCAGGGGCCCCTTGACATATATGGTTTTAACTTTTTTATTACATTTACTAAATCCGCCTCTGTAAATACCAGTCAGTTGATAGGATTATTATTAACAATTTTCATATTCAAATATTCATTACCAGATGAAACAGGATCACAAACATAAGCAAAATATGGAGTATCCACTACCCTAATATCAAACGACATACACGCTGGAACAACACAGGTTTTCTTTTTTTGCTGCGCGTACCTCCAGAAAGGCTTGACATCATGCGCAATATTGTTCTCGATATCAGAGATATATCCACCTCATTTCTAAATTCCTTAAATCTATTTAGATAAATGATCTTGTCAGATAGTTTTCATTTTTTGTGAGCTTATGTTTAAATTTCTTAATGATGTCTTTGTTATATGCCAGAGAAAATTTTCTGTCCTTATTTTTATAACGTAGTACAGATCTGTCAATTATTGCCGATAGGAATGCATAAAAATTATGAAAGATTTCATCAATTCGTGAAGCTGTCACTAAAATCAGCACTGTCCAGATAAGAGTAAAGGGATTGAAAGTTTGCTTCTTTAAAATTATAAACTTTCTCCGCAGTTTTATTAACTGCAAATCAAGTTTACCCACACACTGGTAATCCCTCTAAATCTGGTGATAGGATCTTGGAAAATGTTTCTCGATTCATTTTCAAACGTTGCACATTTGTCCAGGTTTTTGAAAAAACTATTTATTAATGTTTCATTCCTTTAGTAAAAAATTAAATTACTATATATCAACATGGGTTTTACTCAAATAGATCTAAAGACTCTACTCTGCTCTGCTACTCAGAATTTATCGCCAGAAGTATGGATAATAGAACTCAGGTTGCCTGTTTCTACACCGATTTCAGCAAAGGTCATAAAATTAATCATAACGCCTTCCACTTCTTCAGGTCTTACCTGCTGGATAGGAAGTAGCTCGTTGAATTTGCGGGTACTAGACTTTTTACCTTAACATCGGTTGTACCCCAAGACATTCATCTGGAACCACTGTTATTTATCACTCACATAAAGAATGAAACTTGTTTTCAACATTCGCATAAAGTCTACAAGAAAATATTAGTGCCAATGACTGTAATGATCTGCGGTCCGATCTCAACAGATTTCGTATCTTTGTCGATGAATTGGTTATTTGTTGTATTTATTACGTACGAATGTGACTGAAAAACACAAATAAAGTGTTGTTTAGTCACATACATACGTAATCATAATATAGTTATAATATTGGTGAATATATAAAAAAAATAGAGAGATAGAGAAAGAGAGGGAGCGTCAGGCGAAAGACCTTGGGTTTTTTTTTTGGTACGAAATTATTTTTCTATGTCCACATAGATAATATTCTGAATAGAGCTTATAAAATGCTGAGATTTGTTATTCGATAGAGTAAAAACTTTAGACATTTAAATATCTTAGTGACACTTTATTACGTCTTTTTATTTAGTCGCTTTAATTTTGCAATGACTGTTTGGAATTCTGTGTACAATATTTACAAATCTGTTCAAAATAGGTTTTTAAAATATTTGGCATTTAGAGAGAACGTTCGATATACATTGGATATAGCCTCTATGCTGCAGTCGCATTCTAAAATTATGTCTTTAGAACATCACTTGCTGACATACTCAATGTATAAGATTATTAATTCAGAAATCAGTGTCCTGATCTATTAGATCTGGGGACACTCGGTGTTTCTCAGAGGAATTTTCATTATGAGAATTTGTTTATATTACCGTGTCATAACTTCTAAATGTAGACTGGAAAGATTGTTTTTTAATATATAATCTAAGAGTATTTACTTTATAGCTTAAATTTTTAATATTCCAAAACTTTTAATTTCACAGCTCCAAAAAAAAAAGTTCATTACCACGAACACACCATACATGGATCTAATGTATTTTTCGATGCTGAATTCGAATCCGTAGATTTATGATGTCATTTTTTTGTTGACCAAAAACATCCCTTGAAATGGGATAAAACTAAAGTAATGATATAATGACTCTTAATGAAGTGTGAAAAATGGTAGATATTTTATAGTCTAGAGAAGAGAATATGCATTCAAACCACAGCAAGCTATTTCTATTAATTAAACCAACAGGGGTGAAAACCACTTCTAAAACTCAAATAACGCACCTGAGTTTAAATAACATATACAAAGGACAAATTATTGTAGTTCTTAGGATAAAATAACTGAATCTAGTGTGACAACCAGACATTACTCTTAAATAGTTGAGACGCACCCCTATAGAGTGTAAAACCCACCTCCACCTACGGAGATATCTCATAAGTTTCAATAGCAACGAAAAAAGTTCAGGCTTTTGTAGTTTTACGCAGCGTAAACAAATATGGAGTAGATTCGCTTGAACTACCCATATGCTCGAATGATGCAAATGGATATTATTGAAATTCGGAAAGGATCAAGTACTTTTATCTTATTGTGCCAAACATTTAATACAACTAACTTCAACAAACAACAACTTCCTAATAAGGTCGAAAATCATCCCTAGAAGGGGGGGAACTACCCCCTGGAATTGATGGATCTTAGAAGTTCCAGTATGCGAGAAAAAAAATACAGGCTCTATTTGTCCATTCTGCTTGAGACTACGAAGGCCTGTATTTTACATACATACATATATATATATATATATATATATATATATATATATATATATATGTACATATATGCAGACAGCAGGAAGTCGTTCAACTTAACAAAGACCTGGAAGAAATTCTATCTTGGGGTGACAGTAACCAAGTGGAATTTAACGCTGCAAAAACCCAGACGGCAGTTTTTTTCTAAAAAAGTTAACGTTGCTGAACTCGACATAGTCATGTCGGGGCACTCCATTCCGCTAGCATCGTCGCTCAATTTGTTGGGCGTTAATTTGGGAACAAATATGTCCTGGCATGAACATGTTGCAGGCATAGCAAGGAGAGCTTCTCAAAAGTTGGGAATATTATTTCGAACCATAAAGTTTTACACTCCACAACAACTATTAATTCTTTACAAAGCTCAAATTTGATCAACTATGGAATACTGCTCCCATGCTTGGGGCTCCGCTCCCAAACATACACTGCATTTGTTGGATTTTGTTCAGAGAAGAGCTGTTCGTCTGATTCGAGACCCGAAAGTGACCGGCGGCCTTGATTTTCATGGAAAGTATTCGAATGATGTAGACCGCTGAATTCCTCCCAGAGCGGTGCATGTTAGAAATACACGTCGCGCTAATACCTCATATCTGTATAAGGTTCAGCTGGTTACTCCGCGTACAACGCTTTTCAAGCCGTCTTTTATATGGAATGATTTGTCCAGGACTGTGTTTCCCACTGAGTAAATTTTACAGCGATTCTATCGCTTTTTCCGTACACATGTCGCCCCTGGAGCGCTCTAGGGACTTCCCTGCAGCACGTGTGCTAAACCCATAAAAAAAAATAAGAAGAAAGTGTGTGCGAAGTTGGCTTCCCACTGCTTGATACCCGAAAACAGCAACGGGTGGACGCCAGCTGAAACTTCATCGATAGAAAAAATGTGGATGATTCTTTTCTGCAGAAAATCATTACCGGCGATGAGACGTGGTGTTACCAATACGAGCCTACCACAAAGCGGCAAAGTGCACAATGGCTAGGTAGTGGTTCGCCGAGATCGAAGAAAGTACGACTGGCAAAGTCAAGAACAAAGACAATGCTCGTCGCATTTTTGGACGCTCAAAGAATTATTCAAAGGAATTTGTTCCCAACTACAGTGAACGCCAGGCACTTCGTGGGTGTCGTGGGGCGACCTTGCAAGAGGGTTAAGCTGTTTCGACCGGAATGATGGAACGCAAAGTATTTTTTGTACTCCGCCACCCTCCTTATTCGCCAAATTTAGTCCAGGTGTGACTTCTTTTATTCTCAAAAAGCAAGCTCCACATGAAGGATCAACGCTATGACATTAAAGCCACTGTGATGCGCGATTTAAGCTTGACCACAAAAGAAGAATGTTCTCACAGTTTTATCTGGTTGTATGAATATTCTGAACGTTGTATTGAGATCAGTTCGGGGGACTATATAGAACATCTGAAGTGATAAAACTTGTTCATTTTTAATTTTTCTATTTTTTCGTCGCAGTTCGGGAAGTTTTCCTTTTTTGGACATTTTGTACGTCTTTTTGGAATTTTTTTTCTATTTTTTAAAAAGCTTTATACAAATTTTGGGCACCATTCATTTTAAAATAGAAAGGATCTAACTTCAGCTAAAAAAATGAAAAAAACACTTTTCTAGTAAACATATACGGCTTTTCGTTAAAAAAACTTGTGCTTTATTTATATGATTATATATGAGCCTTTATGCAGCTCTGTCGAAGGAAGCCTACTACATATATATATATATATATATATATATATATATATATATATATATATATATGTATATATACTTTATATATATATATATATATATATATATATATATATATATATATATATATATATATATATATATATATATATATATATATAAATATATATATATATATATATATATATATATATATATATATATATATATATATATATATATATATATATATATATATATATATATATATATATATATATATATATATATATATAATATATATATATATATATATATATATATATATATATATATATATATATATATATATATATATATATATATATATATATATATATATATATATATATATATATATATATATATATATATATATATATATATATATATATATATATATTATATATATATATATATTTATATATATATATATGTATATATATATATATATATATATATATATATATATATATATATATATATATATATATATATATATATATATATATATATATATATATATATATATATATATACTAGCCGTGCCTGCGGCTCCGCTCGCGTGGTCTTGATTCACTACTATCGTCATGGCTTATTCCTTATGTTACCTAACGTAAAAAAAATCTCTGCCATTATTTCCCCTTATGTCCCATTATTTCTCCTTATCTTGCATTATCCCTACATAATTTCCATTATCTAAGCTTATCTCTGCTCATCTCCCATTATTTCTTCTTATCTCCCATTATTTCTCCTTATCTCCCATTATCTCACCTTATCTCCCATTATCTAGGCTTATCTCGACTTATCTCGCAATATTTCTCCTTATCTCCCATTATTTCTCCTTATGTTCCATTATCTCACCATAACTCCCATTACCTAGACTTATCTCTGCTTATCTCCCATTATTTCTCCTTATCTCCCATTATTTATACTTATCTCCCATTATCTCACCTTATCTCCCATTATCTAGGCTTATCTCGACTTATCTCGCAATATTTTTCTTTTTCTTCCTTTATTTCTCCTTATCTCCCATTATATCACCTTATCTCCCATTATCTAGGCTTATCTCGACTTATCTCGCCATATTTCTCCTTTTCTCCCATTATTTCTTCTTATCTTCCATTATCTCACCATAACTCTCTTTACCTAGACTTATCTCTGCTTATCTCCCATTATTTATACTTATCTCCTATTATCTCACCTTATCTCCCATTATCTAGGCTTATCTCGACTTATCTCGCAATATTTTTCCTTATCTCCCATTATTTTCCTTATCTCCCATTATCTCACCATAACTCCCATTACTTAGACTTATCTCTCCTTATCTCCCATTATTTATACCTATCTCCCATTATCTCACCTTATCTCCCATTATCTAGGCTTATATCGAATTATATAGAACATATCATATGTATAAATTTATAAAAACACGTAAATCGGATAAGCGGTTCTCAAGTGATAAGCGCACTAACAGACAGACAGAGAGACGTTGCATTTTATATATATTATATCCTTTGCAACATGATATTGTTCCATATTTAATGGTTTAGGCAGTATATTGCAAGAGAACGCGCTAATGGTAGCCTTTTTTTTTTTTTTTTCCGACTTGATTCACTATTATAGTCACTGCTTATTCTTTATGTTTAAAAAAAAAGTACGTAACGTACTAACGGACAGACAGACCGACAGAGAGACGCTGCATCTATATAATATATATAAAATGCAACGTCTGTCTGTCTGTCTGTCTGTCTGTCCGTTAGTGCGCTTATCACTGGAGAACCACTTATCGGATTTACGTACACTTTTTTTTTTAAACATAGATATGTTCTCTGGCCAGGTTGTAGGCTATATTTTATTACGATAGATCGCATAAGGAATGAGCAGTGACGATAATAGTAAATGAAGTCGGAAAAAAGGTTGCTGGTAGCGCGTTCCCTTGCTATACACAGCCTAAACCATTAAATATGGAACAATATTATGTAGCAGAGAATATCTATAATCTATAATTTATATAAAATGCAATGTCTCTCTGTCTGGCTGGCTGGCCATTAGTGCGTTTATCACTCGAGAACCACTTATACAATTTACGTGTCTTTTTTTTAAATTCATACATATATTCTTTGGCCAGGTTATATAATAATAATAATCTATATCTATAATATATATAAAATGCAGCGTCTCTCTGTCGGTCTGTCTGTCCGTTAGTGCGCTTATCACTGGAGAACCACTTATCCGATTTACGTGCTTTTTTTAAAACATACATATATTCTCTGGCCAGGTTATCTATCTATAATATATATAAAATGCAACGTCTCTCTGTCTGTCTGTCTGTCCGTTAGTGCGTTACGTACTTTTTTTTTTAAAACATACATATGTTTTCTGGCCAGTTTATAGGATATATTTTATTTAAATTCATACATATATTCTTTGGCCAGGTTATATAATAATAATAATCTATATCTATAATATATATAAAATGCAGTGTCTCTCTGTCTGTCTGTCAGTCTGTCCGTTAGTACGTTACGTACTTTTTTTTTAAAACATACATATGTTCTCTGGCCAGGTTATAGGATATATTTTATTGCGTTAGGTAACATAAAGAATAAGCAGTGACGATCATAGTGAATCAAGTCGGAAAAAAGGCTACCGTTAGCGCGTTCTCTTGCAATATACTGCCTAAACCATTAAATATGGAACAATATCATGTTGCAAAGGATATAATATATATAAAATGCAACGTCTTTCTGTCTGTCTGTTAGTGCGCTTATCACTTGAGAACCGCTTTATCCGATTTACGTGTTTTTATAAATTTATACATATGATATGTTCTATATAACTTCGATATAAGCCAAGATAATGGGAGATAAGGTGAGATAATGGGAGATAGGTATCAATAATAGGAGATAAGGAGAAATAAGTCTAAGTAATGGGAGTTATGGTGAGATAATGGGAGATAAGGAGAAATAATGGCAGATAAGGAAAAATATTGCGAGATAAGTCGAGATAAGCCTAGATAATGGGAGATAAGGTGAGATAATGGGAGATAAGTATAAATAATGGGAGATAAGCAGAGATAAGCCTAGCTAATGAGAGTTATGGTGAGATAATGGGAGATAAGGAGAAATATTGCGAGATAAGTCGAGATAAGCCTAGATAATGGGAGATAAGGTGATATAATGAGAGATAAGGAGAAATAATGGGAGATAAAGAAAAATATTGCGAGATAAGTAGAGATAAGCCTAGATAATGGGAGATAAGGTGAGATAATGGGAGATAAGCAGAGATAAGTCTAGGTAATGGGAGTTATGATGAGATAATGGAACATAAGGAGAAATAATGGGAGATAAGGAGAAATATTGCGGGATAAGTCGAGATAACCCTAGATAATTTGAGATAAGGTGAGATAATGGGAGATAAGGAGAAATAATGGGAGATAAGAAGAAATAATGGGAGATGAGCAGAGATAAGCTTAGATAATGGAAATTATGTAGAGATAATGCGAGATAAGGAGAAATAATGGGACATAAGGGGAAATAATGGCAGATATTTTTTTACGTTAGGTAACATAAGGAATAAGCAATGATGATAGTAGTGAATCAAGTCCACGCGAGTGGAGCTGCAGGCACGGCTAGTTTTATATATATTATAGATATAGATTATTATTACTATGTAACCTGGCCAAAGAATATATGTATGAATTTAAAAAAAGACACGTAAATTGGATAAGTGGTTCTCGCATGATAAACGCACTAATGGACAGATAGACAGACAGAGAGACATTGCATTCTATATAAATTATAGATTATAGATATTCTCTGCTACATAATATTGTTCCATATTTAATGGTTTAGGCTGTGTATAGCAAGGGAACGCGCTACCAGCAAACTTTTTTTTCCGACTTCATTTACTATTATCGTCACTGCTCATTCCTTATGCGACCCATCGTAATAAAATATAGCCTATAACCTGGCCAGAGAACATATCTATGTTTAAAAAAAAAAGTACGTAAATCGGATAAGTGGTTCTCCAGTGATAAGCGCACTAACGGACAAACAGACAGACAGTCAGAGAGACGTTGCATTTTATATATGTTATATATATATATATATATATATATATATATATATACATATATATATATATATATATATATATATATATATATATATATATATACGAGGCATGTTTTTTAAGTAAGTACCGTTTTGGAATTAAAAAAAGACGTGCAAAGATATCGCTATAATTTTATTTTTACATGAAAGCCTGTACCTTAATCTACTTTTCTACATAATTTCCGTGAATATTGAGGCACTTGTCATAACGTGGCACCAGTTTTTGAATACCCTCCTCATAAAATTCTGCCGCCTGACTTGTTAACCACTGTATCACAAATGTTTTGACTTCGTTATCGTCTTGAAGACGCTGACCACCCAGGTGCTTCTTCAAGTGCAGGAACAAATGGTAGTCGCTGGGCGCCAGATCAGGGCTGTATGGAGGATGATCTAGAGTTTCCCATTTAAAAGATTTGATGAGATCTTTGGTCCGATTAGCCACATGTGGACGGGCATTGTCATGCAGCAAAACGATACCTTACTCAACTTGCCACGTCTTTTGTTCTGGATTGCACGACGCAGATTGTTCAATGTCTCACAATAAGACGCTGCATTGATTGTCTCATTACGAGGCAGAAACTCCACTAGCAATACTCCTTTTCTGTCCCAAAAAACTGTGCACATGATTTTGCGGGCAGAAATTGTTTGCTTAAACTTCACTTTTTTGGGTGATGATGAATGTCGCCATTCCATGGATTGTTGTTTCGATTCTGGTGTGACGTAGGCCACCCATGTTTCGTCACCAGTAACAATTTGGTCTAAAAAATGTTCACCTTCATTGTGGTACCGCTCAAGGAAAGTCAATGCACTGCCTAAACGTTGGGTTTTGTGCAAATCCGTCAACATTTTTGGAACCCAACGTGAACACAATTTCCGGTAATTCAAGTTCTCGGTCACAATGCGATACAAAACACTACGAGAATATTGAGGAAAGCAGTCGCACAATGATGAAATTGTAAAGCGTCTGTTTTCTCTCACCTTTTCGTCCACTTTCTGCACCAAATCTTCATTAACGACCGAAGGACGCCCACTCCGTTCTTCATCATGCACATTTGTGCGGCCATCTTTAAATGCTCTCACCCATTTCCTTACCATTCCATCACTCATAATGTTTTGTCCGTAAACTTCACAGATCTCACGATGAATATCGATCGGTTTTACGCCTTTAGCACTAAGAAATCCTATAACAGCCCGTACTTCACAATCGGCGGGACCCACGATTGTC
Source organism: Pachyrhynchus sulphureomaculatus (assembly GCA_019049505.1). Classification (NCBI taxonomy): domain Eukaryota; kingdom Metazoa; phylum Arthropoda; class Insecta; order Coleoptera; family Curculionidae; genus Pachyrhynchus; species Pachyrhynchus sulphureomaculatus. Next base: position 11,667 of record JAHKBH010002470.1, read on the forward strand.
GGAGGCATCTTAAACACTCAGTAAACAACGTATACAATGAAGAATCAGACTGTAATGGCGTCAGTGCGTAGACATGAGATGTAGGTTACCAGCGCGCATGCGCGGAACGCCGACCGTATCGCTGCGGCGGCGGAATCGCAAAACGGTACTTACTTAAAAAACATGCCTCGTATATATACATATATATATATATATATATATATATATATATATATATATATATATATATATATATATATATATATTTATATATATATATATATATATATATATATATATATATATATATATATATATATATATATATATATATACATATATACATATATATATATATATATATACACTCGTATATATATATATATATATATATATATATATATATATATATACACTTATACAAAGACATGTTGAAAATATTAACTGGTGACTTGACTATTGCATCGTGGCAGAGCACCTGCTCTTTGAGTTTTTCTCTGCTAATTTTGGAAAATTAAAATAACACTTGTAAGCGAAATTCCGGGGCATCTCCTTATTTGACCATAAAACCGATAATATTATATTCATCAAACCATGCTTTGTATTGTTCTCAGGATCTGGTAAACCACGAATTTTAGAACCCTTCAAGTTAGACGCAAACTTTTAAATATTTCTAATTATATTATATTACGCTATATTTTTGGTTATGTGACTAATAACTATTCACTTATTGGTTAATAATAAAATCGCATAAAACTCAAGGCTTAAAATTTAGTGGCAGCAAAAACCCAAACACTCATAAATCCGACATTTATTTTATAAGATGGATTGAAATATTAAATAGCTTCCTGGTTAAAGCTGTTAAAGTATTTGAAAAGAAATTATTGGCTTATGCTATGGACTTTACGATGAAATCTTTAATATCGTTTAAGGTTTATCAATTTCCCATCCCAGAATTGTGGCCATTTGTAATCCACTAAATTAAATATTTTACGCTATGTTTACTTGTTTATCCTTCCTACTAGCCAACGGGTATAAAATTTTTTATTTTTTTTTTATAAGAGCCACTCACAGATTGAATAAGGGTGAATAATTCACCCTTTTTTTCACAACACCTTTTAGACAACGCGATAGTAATGCCACGGACGTTATTCCATTTCTGCAGACAACTGCTACCTATGTACGTACGTGGCCAAGCCAAATATAATTAAATTAATTAATAAATGAAGTATACCGACCTGCCGGGATTGAACCCGAGACCTTCAGTACCGCAAGTAAGTTACTACGCCACGGAGCCACGAGCCTATTTAATTATCCCTCTACCGTTGCCCACGTATTGATGGCCACAGTGTAATTTCTGTTTTCCTGTTATATTTCTTCTTTCTCAATCTTGCATCTTCAGACAAGACTGGTTTTACAATTCAATGAACGATTGAAGTATTGGATCTTCATCTAAAATCCTTGATTCCGCCTTGCTAAGACTACTATAAAAAATATCCGTGTTCTAATGCCATTACCAAATATTAGTTCTAATCATATGCTTAAACATAAATTGATACAAGTTACATCCCTAATACTTTCTTTGTTGCAGATTGCCAAGCAACCACTCTAAGCGACTAAAATGGAAAAATCACAGATTCAGGAATTTTATAAAGGAACTAATGTATTAATCACAGGTGGAACAGGGTTCGTGGGCAAAACGTTGATAGAAAAGCTTCTAAGGGATACTGAAGTGGAAACTATTTACATAATTGTTAGAGAAAAGAAAGGAAGAGCTGCTCATACGAGGATAGACGAATTATTTGACGACGTTGTAAGTATATATAAATAATATACCTAACCTTGGTATTTACCCCCCGTTTACCTCGTTACTTCTCTGTCTAACGGGAAGTATGGTATTTGTGAAACGACCACTTGCACATATATTATATTTCTTTATGTTTTACAGTTCGAAGATCACGAAAAACATAATTTCCAATTTACATCGTTCTGTCTATACGTGGGTTTATAATTTTTTAGATGCATGTGCTCATCTGTATATTGGTCTATCTGCCCCTCTATTAGCACAATAGCTATCGACCTAAATGAGATATCGATATCAAATTTTATACACACATAATAGGTCAATCAATAAGTTTGGAAAGCTGAAACCTGAACCAAATATTGAACACCATTCTCAACAAGAATCGATCTGTTAAGTCATTTATAGTTTATCAGCTGGTGAAAGTAGACGTTGGGTATGAGAAAGCTATTCACAAGATGGGTGCCGTATTTGCTAACATCGGACCAAAAAGGCACTCGAGAGAAACTTTCTAAACAACATTTTGCTCTTTTCACAAAGAATAAAACTGATTTTGTGCGTCGACTTGTAACTATGGATGAGAGTTGGATTTACCACTATGATCTTCGACATGAGACAAAAAACCGCACAGCGGACTGAGCCCGATTTTTAGCTCCAAAGCAGCCAAAATGGTCAAAGTCGTCCAAAACCATTATGGCATCAGTTTTCTGGGATGCGCAAGAAATTTTGTTAATTGATTACCTTTAAAGCGGTAAAATAATCACAAGAGAGTATTATTGTAACCTTTTGGATTAGCTCAATTCGTGAGAATAGGCCCGGTTTGCAGAAGAAAAAAATCATATTTCATCATGACAATGCACCTGCGTATAGAAGTACGAATTGTTGAAACATCCACCCTATTCGACAAATCTGGCTCCATCTGACTTCCATCTGTTTCCAAACCTCAAAAAACTTCTACGTGGGAATCGTTTTTTTACAAGGTAATAGCATCCGTAGATGGGTATTTGAAGGTCTCCCGGAAAGTCACTTCAGAAATGGGGTACATGAATTGATAAATCTCTGGAAAAATGTATTGAGCTTAAGATAGATTATACTGAATACGACTCATTAATTTATCTTGTTTCAGTTCCGCTTTCAAAACTTATGGACTGACCACAACACTGGTCAACATGATTTTTTTCGCCAGGAAACTGAATAGAGAACCTAGTTCAGTTTTTTATGAGGAATTCAAATATGTTATCAGATTTCTTCTATCAGGCATAGTTTTCTTGTGACAGTCATTTTTGTGTAATATACTCTGTATTAGGATTTCGTTGTTATACTTCTTGTAAATATAGAAGTGGGAATTTGTATTCAGAATAATTTGGCACGAGGCAGACTTATTTATGTTGAAACATGTTTTAACTCTGTCCAGGTTTAATGGTGTTCAAACCTGTCCTATCTTGTACAAATATTGCACTTTTTTAGCAAGCAGAGTGCCAGTAGCCAGTATTGTAATTGTAGTCAGTCCGGTAACATGTGTACCTACTTATTTTTGTGCTATTCATTGTTTTTATTTGTAAGTTTTTTTTATAATTGTTTCAAAATGCCAAGAAAGTGTAGAAGTAAACCAAACAATTTCTGCTACGTGTGTGGGAACTGACCTTCATATTTTACACCGGTTGTGAAAAAATGTTATGAGCTTTATTCTGGGTCTAAAGCTGGTGTTTTTGATAAAGACTGGGCGCCAAATTTATGTTGTGTATCATGTGTTAGACTTCTCACTGGTTGGAAAAATGGTACTCATCATATGCCGACCATTTAACTGATTGTTATTTTCTGCTTAACTAACATTAAAGGAATTACGTCCAAAACAAAATATACAGTTAAGTACCCCAATTTGGCATCTGCAATTAGGCCTGTGCGACATAGTGAAGAGTATCCTGTACCAAAGTTTCCAGATTTCATGACCTTAAGTGATAACTCCGACCCAGTTCATACTAAAGACGGAAAAAGCGACAGAAGTGACCAGGCTCAAAGGTTGGAATCTACTCCAAAAAGATACAAGGATATGCGTTTTATCGTAGACGCCATAGTGATTTCAGTGACTACTTCTCTAAAGAAGGCCATGTAGTTTTTTGTAATGATGTTTGTGCAGTGTGGACATCAACACCAGCCAGATGAGTGACGATTGTTCATAGACTAATCGAAGGTCAGTTTGAAAGCTGTACTACTCCATAATGGGAATGAATAATCAATACCTATATGAAATTACTGTTAGAAAAAATTCAGTATACTAAATATAACTGGAATATCTGTGGTGATTTGAAGGTTTTAACAACTTTATTGTTAGGTTTGCAACTTGGATAGACGAAATTCTGCTGTTTCTTGTGTGAATGGGATAGCAGGGATAAGGAGTCTCACTACATAAGGAAACAATGGCCTAAACGTGAATCTCTTATTCCTGTATGTAAATGTATCAAATACCCCATTAGTGGATCCCCAAAAGGTGTATTTACCGCCCCTGCACATAGAACTAGGACTTATAAAATTTTGTAAAAAGAATGGATAAAGGTTCTGCTGCATTTACGTATTTGAAATCTAAATTTCCTAAAATAAGTGATGCAAAATTGAAGGAAGGAATTTTTATAGGGCCCCAAATAAGATCATTAATATGATAACGAACATTTTGAGGAACTGTTACATCCACCGGAAAAAGCAGCGTGGAGATCATTCAAAAATATCTTGGCAATAATAAAGAGAAAACCATAGTTAAATAGTGTCCTTAAAAATTCACTTCTCGGGCTCCCACCTAGACTTCTTCACTGAAAATCTTGGGGCTGTCTCTGATGAACATGGTGAGCGTTTTCATCAGCAGATTTCTACTATGGAAAAGAGGTACCAAGGCAAATGCCGACTACTGCTGGACCATGAAAAGAGACATCCCGAAGGCAAAATATGACAGAAATCATCATATAAAACTTTTTAGATTAAACAAAATTAGCCATGTATTTATTAATCAGTGTTTTGAAGTACTAATTATTTTAAAACTTTAAACACGTACCACAAAAAACCCTGCCTGATCGATAAAATCTGAGAACATATTTAAACTCAGCATGGAAAAGATAAATATATTCCGTTAATTTAGCCCTTGTGAAAGAAACAAAATTTTTTTTATAGACCAGTGTAATTTAAGAAACAAACCTATAATTTTTAAGCACGCAAGCTTCAGGAGAGGAATTTGATGGGCTGGAGGTCGATCAATTTGATATAATTCTAACAATGTTATGAGAATACGTAAAATTTTACTTAATAGTAATTAATATTAAGGGTTCTCTAACCAGTGTTGCGTTATACTCAGCAGCGTAGCCAGATTCATGGGTACAAAGAAAGTTTCTTTAAAGCATAAAAGGGGTGCTATAGGCGGGGCTTCTTATGGCCTGGGGTAGCACTAAACGACCAATAAGAGGGGAATTAACTTGATGATTTTTGAAATGGGGCATGTTACAAAACTCAAACTTTTGGCAAACTGAAAAAAAACCTCACAAGTCTGGAAATTTTATTTTTTAATGACTTTACCTTATCGGTCTAGTTAACGAGCAATGATCCACATACTAAAAAAGAGGAGTAAAATATACCTATGCCAGTGCGATAACAATTTAAAATTTAACACATGTTCAATTTCAACACTGCTTTTGGGGAATACTACTTCCATGTTTGGGCTCGGCTCCCAAACATACACTGCATTTATTGTATTTTATTCAGAAGAGAGCTGTTTGCCTGACTGGAAACCCGGAACTGGCCTTGATTCGTTGGAACATCAAAGAACAGTTGGCGACTTGAGTTTTCTTACAAGTATTTTCATGGAAAATGTTCGATGGATGTAGCCCGCTTAATTTCTCCCAGAGCGGTGCATGCTAGAAATACACGCCGCGCTAATACTTTACATCCGTATGAGGTTCAGCTTGTTACTCCTCGTACCCTTTTCAAGCAGTCTTTTATATGGAGAAGCTCATCCCTTTGTAAAAATCTGCGCAGGACGGTGTTTCTGAACGAGTACAATTTACAGCAATTCAAGACCAACGTGAATCGCTTTTTCCGCACACATGTCGCTCCTGTAGCGCTTTAGGGATTTCCCTGCAGCACGTGTGCTAGGCCCATAAGAAAAAATAAATAAAATCAATTAAAATTAAAGCCTTTTTAATGATTACAAATAGGTCAGATATTCTTAGATATTTGAAAAAAGATTATTTAAAAAATGCAGATTACTTTCGAAAATCAGATTATTTAAACAAAACGAATATTTCTCTCTCTATTCATCCAAGTCGCTTTCGTTTATGTTGGAGACATGTCCTGTGTGTCATGTTGAAGTTCCTTGTAGAAATCGTATCCTATTCCGTAGTTAGCTACAGTTTTTATATCATTCAGCTTCTTGGAGTTTATAGGTACCCAACCTGTTGGGTAGGCCTTTTTTATGTAGGAGAGCAGAAGGTGCGCTGGATGTCCGCTTAAACGTATGGGAAGCGATGCAGTTGAAAAATTAATGAATTTCCACTTTTCTACGGTGGTCACTATTGTAATCAAAATGTCTGTAGCTGGATATTTTGAAACTAACTTTGTGTTTCTGCCCTTTATCAGGGATGCTCATTGGAGTCTTTTTGTATTTTTAGGTCACCATATTTTGAAATCTTTCACTTCCTCAGTGGGTACTTTTTTCACGCTGGACCTTCCTTGATTTTGTTATGAATTCAATGTATTGTTAGATCTTCTATACCCAATCACTTTGCCTGATTAGCCATTTTATTCAACCGAAGTCCCTGTCGCAGGGCATAAACGAATGCCCTCTCAAAGGGAAACATGTTTTATACTTTTGAAGAGTTCAATGTCAGTTAAATTGTGTAGATAGCGAATGACTGTGATTTTTCGCGCATCCATCGCTGAACAAAATCAAATCTTTGATCTCTGGAGATATCTGGGTGTTGAAATATTCATGTAGAAAAGAACAAACTTCATCTAGAGTTTTTTCGGCTTTTCCCTCGTGACAGGTATAATTTTTTTTGTTTTTCATGAGTTCAAAAACAACCATAGTTGCCTTAGATAGAAAACCTGTGGTACGGGTATTTGAGACAATGGTAGATTTTGCATGTAAAGCATAAAATGGCAGTTGAACTGCGTTTTCTTTGGCATCCTTAATTTTGTTATAAAATTTGTGATCCCAACGTTTAGGAACCAGTAGTTCGGTGGCAGTTATTCGTTTAGCTACTGGATTTAGGTTAAGATCCTTTAGCCTAACAGTGAGCTTTTCAGAAGTTGAGCATAAGTCCACTTGATGTTACCGAAAGAATAGGCAAAGTTCTTGGTAAAAAAGTCTAAATAGTAATTGTAGGAAATGTGATCTTTTAAATCTGGGTTCTCTTCATCGAACATGTAGTGTATCATTTCACGTTCTAGCGGACATCAAGTTACCCCTTCTTTTTTCCATCATAATGACTATGTTTCACATTAAATTTTTAAATGTAATTTAAAATTAAGTTAGTTAAATGCTCCGATTTAGCGCTGCTTATGTTTCTCCCGCTCATATCGTTGGGGGATTTATTTTAAGAACGTAGCTGACAGATTCTTTTTACTCTTTTTTTTTGAAACCTCATGCAAGGAAGTAAACGCCTTTTTGCGCACATAAAAAAAATTTCCACAGTACTTTACTTGATAATCAAAATAGTTGAAGATGCTCTGGGCAATATTTTGAGGTCTAGTTACTGTTACTGTGTCATCAGCGTTATTTCGAATTGAATATGCTGCCTTTAGTTTACGACGTCGTTTAGCTCCACGATGCTTTATAAGGCTTTGTAAATAAGTATCTGGAACATCTTTTGTGTCAATTTCTCAAAGCACTGAAGCCCACACAAGCAGTCAGTCCCAGTTTTTACAGCACTCACGTTTTTACCGGGGTATAAAATATACTCTAAACCTCTAACACGGCTTATTTTAACCAAATTTCCTGTGTATTTAACGGAATTAGTTACTCCTTTCCTTCGTTTCCGCGGAGAACACTCAGGTTCACTTTCATTATAGCTCATTTTTTCAAAACAAGTACAACCAACAAAGTCTTAAACCAATAAAAAACTGTTTGACTTAATAATACATGTAATAAACCAATGTAATTAATTATACTTTGAATAATATTCAATAATTTTGTTATAGTAAAATAACAGCAGACTAAGACTGCATAACGAAACATCGAATCACCACAAAGAAATAAGAAGTACAACATGTCCCTCTACAACCTACTTCACTGTTGAAACAGGGCATGTGAACCACATGTTCTCTTTCAAAACTGAACTCAACTTCTTATGGCATAACAAAATATTCCCATTGTCGTCTTCAGCACATGCCCCGGTTCAACTCTCACCGCCGCCTTTACATTAGTTATGTGCAATAGAGCGAAAAAGAATCAACCCATCGACACGTATCCTCTATCAAACATTAAAGTGACAAATCGATAATTAAAAAGGGAAAATTTTTCACAAAATGAACTCTTTTATACAATAGAATTTTAAAAGCCCCTAATAAAAAAGCCCTATTTCTAATGGTATTTTCTACATCCACAGGAGCAAGAAGGCATATGTCTCTCTTCGCCCGTCTTGGCTATGCTACAGGTCATGTGTCAATTTTCAAGTTTGCTGAAGTCGGAGTATCAGAAAATTATGTTATTTATTCATTATTTTTGGGTTTAACAAAAAATTATATGGGAATTATAGAGGAAAAAGTCAATTTCATTTAACAAATATTTCTAAAACCCTGCCCTGCTCAAGTTATTTTTTACCGTTCAATATTTATTTTGCAATTCCATGTCGACCAAGAAAGCAGCTAAATCACTCTGATCACACTGATTTTTTGTTCTTTATATCAGTGACTTACCAGATAAAATTGAAAATTAAATTTGTCTTTCTTAGAGATGATCAATCGAAAAAATATCAAAATAACTGAATCACTGCTAAAACAAATAACTAATTATCATAAAAAATGAAAAAAAAAAAAAATGACCGAACAAGGGAACAGTTTTTCAGGCTTCTATAGTACGTACTGCTTTGGCACAGCTGGCTATGACCCTCTTCTCCCTTTTATTTTATTCAAATTCATTCCCCGCCTGCTGACCACTTTGAAAGACTGTTTATTTCAAGTTAGTTCAGTTAGTTCAGGTACGTCCTGTACCGAGATAAAATAATTTTATTTTATTTATATATAATTCTAGATTGAGCTTGATTGATTTATTGGCTATTACTTAGCTAAGATGCTATAACTATTATACATTATTGACTAAGAAAAAACAAGAAAATACATATTGGATCTTAAGATATATACACTAGAGTGACCAGATCTCATAGAGGGGGAAAAAAAATGTCGGAATCTTGTTCGTCTGGACCACACAAAACGATTCCACTTTCCAGATATTGAGATAGCCGAAATTTGAGCTCGATTAAACGACGTTAACCCGTGCCGCTCGTCGCTCAAAGTTTGAAAAAATCCAAATTTTTGGCCAAAAAGCTGACATATGGAGCCATAACTCCAGAACGGTAAATAATAGAAACACGCTTAATATCTCAAAAGAAAGCTAATGTTGTTCTTCAAAATTTATATTCTATACATAATTGTTGTTATTTTAAGTCAAACCGAGTTACAACAGCCTTTAGCCCCAAAAACGTGACCTGGTACCACTAGGAGCATACTTCGTATATTTTGTTATTAAGTGATAAATTTTGCTTTTTTTTGGTATATTTTTGAGTTTAAAGTAGAAATATAATAAAAAAAAACAAGTAATACTGATAAGTCCGACATTTTTTGTTTTAAAATATAAAAATTAGGTATATAATACATACAAAACAGACACAGAAAAGATACAGACGTAGTACCTACATGAGTTGATAATTTTACATAGTTATCTAATCTATTCTAGAGCTTTTGTTAAAGTAGTTTTTGAAACGTCAGGATATAATGCTCGACATTTACTTACAACTTGCAGGACATATTGCTTTTGGGTCTTCATCGCTGGATGTCAGCTTAAACGTATGGGAAGCGATGCAGTTGAAAAATTAATGAATTTCCACTTTTCTACGGTGGTCACTATTGTAATCAAAAGTCTGTAGCTGGATATTTTGAAACTAACTTTGTGTTTCTGCCCTTTATTTGTCAGAAGTTCGTTAAAGTCGGTTATTAATTTAACACCACGCTCAGCCATATCATTAACTACTTTTAATGTTTTGACAATTTTCAATCCTTCTTGGAAGTCATTATTTTGAGGTCGGGTGTTTGGATGTTGTCTTAGGAAATCTGTTTTTATATTAAATTGGTCAAAGAATGTAAACGTTTCTTTGGTAAGTAAATTTACCAATCCTCCATCAACTACCTCTTTTAAGTTTTCTTTCCTAACTTTTGGATTTACAACCCTAGCGTGCTGTGATAGTTCATCTTTGCTACTGAGCAATTTACTTATTACCAACTTTTCATCGTCTGTAATGGTGGGATCAAAAAAACGATAATCCCACCAACTTTGCATTCAAATACCACAAATGGTTCGAAAATTTGGTCAGGGCTATTTCTGCAATGTCGTTGTCACATTCTTTATAGTCTAACAGACCATGCAAAATACCTAAATCTTGCTTTGGTGCAAGATGAGCTTTTGGAGCATTGAACCAAGCTTTACAATAAATTTTAACTAGGAAAACAGAAATGGCACGCACAGAACTTTCTTCTTCTTTAGACATCTTAAATTGACGACGAAAAATGAACATTTTTAAGCAGTAAATAGCCTTTGCCATCTACCTAGCGTGATGAATGGCTCCTGGAGTTCTAAAACCCACAACATTGCCGTCTAGTGATCCAACAAATACGAGAACCAACTGCAATAGCTCCTTGTAGTCATCTCTGGGGTGGCTCTCAGTTAATTTGGTCTCGAATTCAGCAGTAACATTTGCAATTACTTCTGGAGTTAGCTGCTTTCGTATTAGATTGTCACTGATACCTGTGTCGTATTTTCCTTTGTCTATCTTGAGCCACGCAGTGAGGAATCTCTTGAAAATGTCTGGATGAGGTCCAGTGGTTGATCCCATTTTTGTGTCGAATATGCCTCTTAACAGAATTTCCAAGATATGGTGACGGCAAGCTAAGTATAACAATTCTCTTCCTAACATTTGCTTCAATATGACGCATGCTCCTTTGAGTCTTCCCATGTTGGATGCTATAGTGTCGAAGCACATCGCCTTGACGGTATTGAGAAGACCCCATTCATGTAGGCATTCATATACGGCTACGGCTTGCTCCTCTCCAGAGCTGTTTGCTGTTACAGGAACTCCCAGCAGCTGTTCCTTTTCGCCATATGAAACAGCTATAGCTATTCGCTCACATTGTTCATTTTTTAAAACACCCGGTAAAAGTTTACCGTCCCAATGGACAACCACGGGCTCTTTTTCAGGAATGTTTACTTTATCAAAAAATTTTTTTATTATATTGTTCTCTGAACATTTGCCTTCTATCATGTAATAAAGTTTTCGAGACTTTGTACTCAAGAGGGGCAAGGTTTAGTGCTTCTAGAGTAGCTATTAAAATTCTCGTGGCATTTCTGTCGGATACCTTACATCGATCTAATAAAATGGACAATTTCATGTTTAAAATCTCTTTAACACCCCTTGCAAATGAAACTTTCATCCTCTTGCTCTCAGATGGTCCTGGATCTTCTGCAGCTTCTTCAGGGATGTCCATTTCCTCCAAGCTCTCAAGTTCCTGGTAGACGCTGTCCTCTTCAGTGTCTTCTTCTCCTTCTTCGAACTTGTCTTCATCATCCGTCTCTAAGAAGTAACAAAAGAAAGAGAAAAAAAAAGACTATAAAAACTTGTCGTTTTAGCAGAATAGTAATAATACATAGGTACTAAATTACCTACTTCTAATTATCAAAAGGTATTACGAGTATTTAAAAAATATAAACTCAATCATAAAGATGCCAAATCATGCTCTCATGTACAATTTTCTTTCAATTATAATGAAACTATTTACTTATTTGTTTATCTGTTTTTTAGAATACTAATAATAAAAAAGAAACTCACCAATATCAAAAGTTGCTTCTTGGATTTGTCGGTTCATTTTTGCAAGTTCCTTTTGCACCTTGATTTCTTCAGCTCGAGACAACTTGAGATCCACTCCAATCATGGAACCTGGGCGGCCCTTCTGCCTCTGTTTCACGAGAAACGCCTTATCTTCTTCCGATTTCATCAGAGCCAAGGCATCTTGTTGAGCAATATCAAAGAGATCATCCAACTTTTCAACAAACTGTTTAAATTTGTTCTTGGTCGTTTTCGATGTTTTCTTTCGGTCTTTTTGAAGAGTTCTCCACTCGGCGTGAAGTTTTTCCAGCTTAGTAATTGCATCTTGCTCATGTTTAGTCGGGATTCGAGCTTTCTCCCAAAAAATGAACACTTCCCGTATTGTAAGTTTTGCTGATTCTCTTACAGTTAATTTCACAGTACGTAAATTATAAAATAAAGCACACAAAACTTGACGATTTGAGGGTAGTTTACAAGGTGATCTGGTGAATGGAATAGCCCATAAGAAATATTTTATCCTTGGTCCGGCTTTGTACCCTGATGTGGATGCCATTTCAGAGGCCAATAGGTAAATAACAGTTAACTTGGAAAATGAAACGAAACTTTAATTTCAATAAAATGTTTTCAAATGTCTTTTAAAATAATACTATAATAGTTATGAAAACACACACACTTGGAAAATTAAAAAAAAAAAAACGTTAAAATATCTTCACTAGATAATTGTTCGATCTAACCAGGTCAAAGGCACTTTAGAAACTAAACTGAATAAATAAAAGGTCGGTTGTACGCTGAAGTAAAATCACCATCCCTAAAATAGAAATTAGATTCACCCTCCTTTTTACCTGTCAAACGGGTCTTTCTTTGGTAAACTAGTCAGGTAATCCCCATATAATAAAGGATTAAATTTGAACAAAAGGCTCTTTATGTTTGAAAATTGAGTTCCAAAATACTTTTTAACAAAAAAAATGTTAATTCCACACATTATGTAAAAACCCGTAAAATTCTTAGAATACTCCCAAACTGGCTCCTACTGGTACCAGGTCACGTTTTTGGGGCTAAAGGCTGTTGTAACTCGGTTTGACTTAAAATAACAACAATTATGTGTAGAATATAAATTTTGAAGAACAACGTTAGCTTTCTTTTGAGATATTAAGCGTGTTTCTATTATTTACCGTTCTGGAGTTATGTCAGCTTTTTGGCCAAAAATTTGGATTTTTTCAAATTTTGAGCGACGAGTGGCACGGGTTAACGTCGTTTAATCGAGCTCAAATTTCGGCTATCTCAATATCTGGAAAGGGGAATCGTTTTGTAGGGTTCAGACGAACAAAATTCCGACATCGATTTTTTGCGGTCACCCTAATATACACTTAGCCTAGGTAAGGATTTTATTTCATTTTAAAAGCAATCACCGTATGAAACACTAATTGCGCAAGTCTTTGAATTTAAAGAAGAATTTAGAGATTTACGTGATTTTTGTGGTTGATACTATAGTATCAAATACTACCTGAATATTGCTTACATTTCTTGCATTTTAGTTTAGATGACAACAGTTAAGATTTCTTATAATAATAATATTTTTCTGGTATAGGCATATAGATAGTAACACAGACACATTTTTGAAGTCGGTTTATTTCAGTCCTTTAATAGATTGTGACTTCTCTAGGGAGAGAGGGAGTAAGAGCACAAGGGGAGTAAATCTTTTTTAATAAATTATATTTGAATAAGGGGTAAACGTAAATATGAATATCTGCAAGTGAAGATGCAAGTATTTCGCTAATAAATTGATAATGATATTTTATTTACTATGGGATTTATTTTGTTTGGTAAGATAAACATAGACATTCTGCATTGCTACTTTTAAATATATCTCATTCTATTTATTATAAGGAGTGTGAATTAATTCTGAGAGATTTTTAAGAGAGGTAGTAACTCGTATTATATTGCATCGGAGCTTACTGTTGCTATATTCATGGTGAAGCACCATCATTAGACTTTAATTTTTAGTATATGTTATTTTGCCAAAGTGTAAACACCATATTTTTTGAACATTGAATATGTCGAATTAGGTGCCAACAAAACACCATTTGCGGGAAGCGTTACTTTTCGTGTTTAATATGAAGAAAAACGCTGCTGAAAGTTATCGATTGCTGTCAGAAACCTATGGTGATTATATTCCATCGATAAAAACTTGTGAGTACTGGTTTCGACGCTTTAAAAGTGGTGATTTCGACACGGAAGACAAAGTACGTCCACTAATATAATTCGATGTATAAGGTGCAATCCCTCTAACCCCTCCTTCCCTTACTCATTTAAATCCTTATATGTTCGACTATATATAATTATGCTTGAAATTTGTTTCATATCTCAACTGGTAAACTGTGCAAAATTCATCGACCTTCAACCGTTTTACAGGCTAAGAGTTACAGCGTTACCGCTCAAAAACCATAGGTTCTTTAAATAATTCAGTAATTATATGAAATTGATATTTTATTTCATTGGAAAGACAACCAACAGACCGATGAATGACGCAAACTAAGTTTTTTGTAACCTATCCTAATCCTAAAATGAAAAAAATGGCCAAGTGCAAGTCCGACTTGCGCAATTTTTATATACCAGAAAAATTATCAAAGGTAATGTTATCATAATTTTCATTCAATTTACACATTATAAAGAATAATGCAGAATTTTCTCGACATTTTTTAATGAGTATTCTTGGAGATAGGGTGTAGACACAACGATTTTTGGCAATTCTTTAAAAGTAATATAAAGGAAAGTTTGTACGAGTATATATTTTTAAATACGTATTTTCACAAGCTTTCATTTGACACTTCGATGATCTTGAAAAAAAAAATTTCACTTCCGATTTTAACATCCAAAGTCAAAATTTAACTTTTAAGATTACATAGTTATCACTGGGTTATCAATTCCTATATTTGTGAGAAATTTCAACTTTCTATGATGAATAGTTTCGAAGAAAATCGGCTCTGACAGACAGACAGACATCGAAGTGATTCCATAAGTGTTCCGTTTTTCAATTTTGATACAAAACATTAAAAAGATAAAAAATCCCGAAGGGGTATTTTGTCACGAATACAATACTTCTCATTAGTGATAGAAGCAAACAAGAGCTGATTAATGTTTTGTTGTATTTTTTGACCTTAAGTTTATTTTTTACAGATTTTCGATCGAGTAAAAAAAAGAAAAACCTAACTGTCGCAACAAAGTTGAAGCGATACTAGGCGACTGTTCAATCACAGGTATTATTGGCTGATTATATTACCTAGTACTTCCATAAATACTGTTACAAACTTTCACGTACGCCCTCTTAACATTAACAGTTTTTTTGGAGAAATTATTTGTAGGTCATGTTATTCAGTTGTTATACAGTTATTTTGTGTAAATGGTGGCAAAAAACTAAAATTTTGTTGAAGGAACACGCTAATGACGAACACGGAAACATTTTGTTAACCGATGAAAAAATTTTCAGCGTGAAACAATCTTTCAATAAGCAAAATAATAGATCTTCTAAGGAAGCGTCTGAACTTGTTCCAAAAGTTCAGAGGGGTCATCATCCAGCATTAGTTATGATTTGATGGGCCTGACTAGCTTTGATGGGGTTACCAGTCTTCATTTTTTTAGGATAAAATATATCAATACACTATTTTAGACAACGTTGTGAAACTCCTAAACCATACTCTTTTCAAAAATAAGCATTGGATCTTCCAGCAAAATTCTGCATCAGGACACAAAGCTAAAACAACACAAGCATGGCTTCAACAAAATGTGCCCCCATTTATTACTACAAAAGATTGGCCTTCTGCAAGTTCTGATCTAAATTCTTTATATTATAAATTACGGTCCCTCTGGGGTATGGTTGGCGCTAAAAGACATGCCAATCTTGACTCTTTAAAACGGACTTTAACAAAAGCGTTGGAGAAATTTCGGATGGATCAAGTGCGTGCTGCCATAGACAAATGACCTAATGGTTTAAGGGCTTGTGTAAAAACAAAAGTTGAACATTTTGAGTAAATGTTAAATTAATTTTGTCATTATGAATATATGAATTAATTCCATAATAATTTGACTTAATTTTCATAGAAATTAAATGTTTAGGCAATGTTTTCATTTTAAATATTTATGGGAGTACTAGGTAGTGAAAGAATAACAATAACAGTTCCCCTTCTCGACTTTGAAGAAATTTTTAAAAGATCAAGAAAAATGTTTTAATAATACAGAACATAATATTACTGAAACTCGTCCTTTAAAAAATTATCGAAATAGATTTAAAATATTATAATGAAAAAGAGAAGTCCCTGGGACCTTTTGCTGGAAAGGGGGTACTGGGGACTTGCTGCGAGGACCCAAGCGGCAGCAATTGCTTTTTAGCCGCCCGTTAAATCCTCCGCTGGGAAGGAGACAAATAATTAAAAGTATAATTTTTAACCTGAATTTTTATCTATTTAAAATATTTCTTATTTTTCCGTATGACTAGTGTGTAAGTTTTCTTATTATTACACGTTGTAAATAAGGAAATAGTAGCTGTATGTTAGGGTCGAATATTTTATATGCATGATTTAAATCAAATGCTAACTGAATAAGTGATAGGCTGGTTAGTTTGTCGAATAATTTAACTTATTTTTCAGGATTAGGACTTTCCGTTACAGACAAGCAAAAACTTATTTCGAATATAAATGTAATTTTTCACTTAGCAGCTACAGTAAACTTCAAAGAACAAATCAAATTAGCCTACACTACTAATGTTAATGGAACAAGAGAGGTTTTGGACTTAGCAAGAGAAATGACAAATTTAAAGGTAAATAAATGATTATGTACTAAATTGATGGAATCGCTACTAACAATTATAGATTATTTAAAATGAGAGTAATCTAAAATTTTTTAAAGAATTTTATGAAATACCTGGAGTTTGGATTGGAAGTAACATGTGTCCTATAAATAAATTAAAATTTGTTTTCTATACTGCGCGAACGCAACATGCGAGAAGGACAAGATAAAGGTACATTGTGTTGAAAATTTAGTTGCTAAAGATGTATTTACTCAAGCTGAGCGCGCAGGTCAAGTTACCAGACAGGATAACACGAGATGGACAAGGCGTATCATGTAATGGAAGGTAAGATTACAAAAGAGCCATCTTCGAAGCAGCAAACATAGACCGGTGTTAGATGGCAAGTAATCGCGATAAATGGAGGAAACTTGAAGATACTTATGTTAGGGAGTGGACTGTAAAGGCTGGTGAAGAAGAAGCATACTCTTTATATACTAGAGTTATATGAAAACAATAACTTCTTTGATTGTGTTAGCCGATACTTGTTGGAAATTTATAATGAAATTATATAAAAATAACACTATGTTTTAAATTTCCAATATATTGGAAATTTAAAACAGTGTTGTTTTTATATAATTTTGAAAATAATAATTCCACAACGATTACATAGTGAAAATTTCGGGTTCTATATCATTTACATAGCGTAATGAAACCTTAAGCGTTGAAATGATTAAGAAATCTGCACAAAAGTTTTTAGAATTAGTAAAATGAAAATAAATCTCGAACAAGTCTGCCCCTTGGTGCGATGCAAATATAGAGTTCGCAAGACACAAAGAATTGCAATACTCAAATTTAAAAAACAAATAAATATATATCTGCCAAATTTATATAATGCATACGCGATATTGACAAAATTTTTTATTGTTAGGTCGGTAAATACTATTGTCAGTTTAAAACTCGAAAGTGATACTTTTGTGAACGAATGCGAAATAAAATATTTTTTAAATTTTTTATAAATTTCTTCTTTAAATTATCTTTATATATATCGTTTCTTCAGTCTCTTGTACATGTCTCCACAGCCTATTCAAATTGCCCTCGGCAAGAAATTGGCGAGAAAATTTACGATCATCCAGTTAGACCTTCCGAACTGGAGGCTATTTTAGAAAAAATGACGATACATGATTCTGTCAGGTGTACAAAACAGTTAGTATAAATAAACCAACCATTATTATTTGTAATAGTTTGTCAAAAAGTCCAGTGTTCGTGCTCATCTAGACCATATTATAGACAGGATGCTTTTTAAGTTGAGGCATTTATTTCAGTCTATTTGAGTATTCACTACCATAGATTACTTCACCAAATATTTCCACAAAAAAATGTTGAAAAATATAAAATTATATGCGTCTAGTCACCAGAATGTCTAATATATGTTATAAATAATAGTTCTATTGAAGAAAATTTTACCACAGTGAATAACCCTTATATATATATATATATATATATATATATATATATATATATATATATATATATATATATATATATATATATATATATATATATATATATATATATATATATATATATATATATATATATATATATATATATATATATATATATATATATATATATATATATATATATATATATATATATATATATATATATATATATATATATATATATATATATATA
>JAHKBH010002470.1:32500-61695 GCA_019049505.1 Pachyrhynchus sulphureomaculatus
ATCTATTCAGTAGTAGTTCTACCCTCTCTGATTTGTTTTGTAGTTCAGTAATCACTTCCTGTATATCTAAGTTGGGAATGTGGAATCTTTGGCACAATGACACTACTCAGTATATATCATCACTACACCAAACACTTTATTTTTGCACTCGACACGCGTTTCGCTAATTATGTTAGCTTCATCAGAAGCGAAGGTTGACAGTCAATCATCGCTCTCGATGAAGCTAACATGGTTAGCGAAACGCGCGTCGAGTGCAAAAATAAAGTGTTTGGTGTAGTGGTGATATATACTGAGTAGTTCCTGTAGATCATCAAAATTGTATGTTAGCAACACATCATCAGCATAACGCAGATGATTTATCTTTTGTCCGTTTATACTGATCCCTTTTTTGCCATTCGAGTTCGTGGAATCTCCCTTTCTCTGTTAAAGTTCCGATAGTTAAGAGATGATCACAAGTACTAAAACACTTCCTGAAGCCAGCTTGTTCTACAGATTGGCTTAATTCCAGCTTTTTTCCAATATATATTAATTATTATTTTGGTAAACAATTTGTATGTTTGTGAAAGTAATGATACTGGACGGTAATTGTCTACCTTAGTCTTAGCACCTGTTTTAAAAAGTAAAATTTTTGAAGCTGTGTTCCAATTTTCTGGCATCTTCTCTTCTTTTAGTCATTTATTGAATAAGAGTTTCAGCACCGTGGTACAAGTTTTTTCTCGTTTCATTAATTCTGTTAATACTCCGTCAGGCCCTGGGATTTTATTGTTTTTTATAGTTTTTAGTGTTCTAATATTTCTTCATCTGTTATCGCTGGTATTTCTTCTGAATTAATATTGATTATATTTCTGTTTCGACGTTCTTTGAGATCATTTGGTGGGCAGTTTTTTTGTTCAAACAAGTTCTGATAGTATATTTAAATCATGTGTCTTATTTTTTCTCGATCTTTCAAATCTTTTCCATTTTAAACCTTTAAGTTGTGTATTGTAGTTTCTCCTAGGCTTTGTCGGAGTGCTTTCATGTTCTTGTTCTGTTCTATAATTTTTTCTATTTTTTTGTTTCTAACTGTTGTCTTTTATCTTCTTTAATAACTTTTTAAGAATTTTATTAGTTTCTATAAACTGAACAGTATTTCTATTTCTCTTTCCCTGTGCTATAGTTTACGTCTTTCTTCAAACACTTCTACCATTTTTATGCTCCATATTTTTGTTTCGTTGCTCTTCTTTCTAGCTATTTGCTCTCCTGTTTTCACCAAGATATTCGTCAGTGTTTCATTGATTTAGTTTATGTTTTTGTTATCAAAGTCATTGGTTTTAGTTAATTCTCTTCTTCTTTTATTTTTTTATTTTGCTTTCTTTACTATCAACATATGTGTATCAATTTTTAGTTTCTATCTTGTTGTGAATTTTTTTCTCTTTATGCGTTCATTTATTTTTATTCTTCCTCGGACTATTCTGAGGTCATTTCCCGTGTTTATTCTATTTATAACTGTTACATCCTTTACTATATTTTTTTCTGATGGTACGTAGACTTTTTGGTTTGGACTTACCCATGTCCAATTTCTATGTGGTTTTTTGAAGTAAAAGGTGTTCATAGCGAATAATTGTTATTGTTCTAAGAAGTTTATTAACATTTGACCACGATCGTTGCTAGTACCCAAACCAAATTTACTTATTTTATTTTCACTTGCGTCAACCTGACCGCCTATCTTGGCGTTAAAATCGCCTATCACCAGTGTGTATTGACCACAATCCCGTTCGGTGGCACTTCTTATTTCGTCGTAGAAATCTTCTACTAAATCATCATCGTGTGATGTTGGAGCATACACTTGAATTATTTTTTTATTTTACAATGCTTTATTACCTTTAGTTCAATATAGGCTACCCTATTTGACATTTTTTTTTATGGGTTTAGCACAAGTGCTGCAGGGAGATCCCTAAAACGCTACAGGAGCGACATGTGTGCGGAAAAAGCGATTCACGTTGTTCTTGAATCACTGTAAATTGTACTCGGTGGGAAACACAGCCCTGGGCAAATTATTCCAAAGGGATGATGTTCTCCATATAAAAGACTACTTGAAAAGCGTTGTACGAGGAGTAACAAGCTGAATCTCATACCGATGGGAAGTATCAGCGCGACGTGCATTTCTAACATGCACCGCTCTGGGAGGGATTAAACGGACCACATCCTCCATTGCGTTATATATTATTATGTTCGGAGATATTTTTCTATTTATTATAAAACCTACTCCTCCAATGTTCTCTTCCTCACTTTCTACCTCTATTCCTTTGTATTATAATATATTTCCTGAATATTGAGTTATGCATTGTTCTCCCCTTTTTTTAATCTTACTCAGACTCATTATGTCTCATTTCATCTGTTTCATTTCCTCTTCTAATCCTTCCACCTTATCATCAGTACTCATCGTCCTTATGTTATATGCCATCAATGCCAGTTTCCTTTTCCTTTGGCAGCCTTTCCTCACGCAGGTATTCTTAGCACCCTTTGTCCCTTCTCCACATCAATTGCTGCCGTAATCGCGGGTTTCAAGACTGCTGCCGATTAAGGGCTGTTCATGTCTATCCATATCTCATGAAGGGGGGTTGGCTTTTACTCACCACGCTTGCCACACACACACACACACACGTATATATATATATATATATATATATATATATATATATATATATATATATATGTATATATATATATATATATATATATATATATATATATATATATATATATATATATATATATATATATATATATATATATATATATATATATATATGTATGTGGCAAAAAAGGTGTACCATTCCCCAATTCAGGATCTTGTCTCATTTTTTTCAATATAAACATCGGTAGCACAAACTATCCAGCCAACACAAGGCTACGCAAATTTTTTTGTTCCGTTTTAATCCTAAAACGTTTTAAGTTTTTTTCTGAACGGTGGAAAATCCACTTTTATCAACGTTAAATATTTTTGTATACGAAAATGTATACCACTTACAGGGGTAAGGTGTCGTAAAAGTGAATATTTTTTTAAAGTGTGAGAGAGACATAGTCATTAAGAAATTTGCAGAACGTATAGAATATAGCAGCAAGTGAAATAGATTGTGTTATTGGTACAGTTGATTAAGTTTTACATATGTCATGGATATTTTATATGGAGATCTATCGCACATTTAAAGTACATTTATTTATTTATTTATTTATTTTGTATGAATTTACATTGCACACCGCACAATTGAAGAACATACTTTAGACATGCTATTTTTGTCTACACTAAATTATAATGAAGAGGTAAACTGTAACATTACAACTTCCATGCGAAACCGAGACGGGTCGCTAGTTACTAAAATTTTTGTATAATTCATTTAGGTAATTTTATTTAACGTCAACTGTATGCAATGTACATCCTTGCGAAATAAATAAATGTACCTGAAATGTGCAATTGATCTCCATATAAAATATCCTAAGTTGTCTGTAATAAATTTGTAACTACAAGTGTATCGAATGACACAATCTATTTCACTTGCTGCCATGTTCTACACTATCTACAGTTTTTTTTTTAATTAAAACTACTGTATTAGTTCACCTAACTTTGATCTTTACAACAACAAATTAAACGTGAATTTGAAGTTTTCCTAGAAGGTGGTGTCACTTGACTTCCGACAAACAACGAGTCATTAAAAACTGTCCCAGAAACTGAGCCAGCTGCGACTTAAACCCTTTAATCTCCGCCAGGAATGCGAATAACAAGAAAATATTATAATTTTTTTTTTATTAAATTTATTAAAGAAAGGCCGACTCAAGTCTAAACAACCGCCTTACGTCTGATTAACGATTTTCGATATTGTGGAGTTCTAGGGTTCGCCAGTGGCGGAGTGAAAAAAATATTCATGTCATCATTTCTTTAGGGGCGAGTCTTTCCTTTGTTATTGAGATCCTCTGTTTAAGGTGAATTTTCTGCAATCTGTTTTGCTTTAAGGAGGTGCATATATACATTTATATATATATATATATATATATATATATATATATATATATATATATATATATATATATATATATATATATATATATATATATATATATATATATATATATATATATATATATATATATATATATATATATATATATATATATATATATATATATATATATATATATATATATATATATATATATATATATATATATATATATATATATATACATATATATATATATATATATATATATATATATATATATATATATATATATATATATATATATATATATATATATATATATATATATATATATATACAAGTAGTATAACAAGCGGGGCACACCTCGATGGCCACTTTTTCCTTCAGCAGTGGTCCATGACCTCTACTTGACCTTTTTACAAGAAGTCCTGAAAAATGTCCTGAAATCTAGAAGAAGTGCTGAAATCTGTGCAAGAAGTAGTCGTCAATGACGTCACAAGTCCAGTGGCTGTTGAACAGTGCCCTTTTGGCATATTTCCTGAACCTCTTGAAGAAGTGTATACCTGTTTACCTGTTTACCTGTATACCTGTATACCTGTACCTGTGTTACCTGTATACCTGTAATTTACCTGTAATTTACCTGTAATATCTGAAGAAGTGTTCAATGAGGTAATTTGTCCAGTGGATGTAGCTCAGTGCCTTTTAGTCATTGAAAGACCTTGAGGACTTAGAATAAATGTGTGTTAAATGTTGTGTATTAAATGAAATAAGTTAAAAAAAGTGAAGTCTGTAGTAGGATTTGAACCTACATCTGTTGGTTTCAATACTGCAAAACCGGGGACTTAACCTACTTAGCCAAATAGGATTCGTAATAGAGAATGCAATTGTTAGGATCCCATAAAAAAAGGTATGTTGAAAGATGTGCAAGAAGTAGTCTTCAATGACGTAAATTGTCCAGTGGATGTTGAATCAGTGCCTTTTTGGTAAAAATACTTTGTCTAAGAGGTGTTTTAATGTTAGATGTGAATATGTGTAAGCTTATTAGTTAAGAAAGTGCAAGAAGTAGTCGTCAATGAGTTAAAATTTGTCCAGTGGCTGTTGAACAGTGCCTTTTTGGCAAAATAAGTTGTTGAAAATGTCTTTCTAGAGGTAGAATCGGTGTAAATAGGTGTAATATGAGATTCTGCAAGAAGTGTTCGTCAATGACGTAACAAGTCCAGTAGATGTGGAAACAGGGTATCTTAACTTCATTAAAAACTTTGTAAACTTTCATTTGAGGAGAAGTTGCATTAGTTTAGATGCTTATTGGTGTGGTCTTATCAGAGTAGGCGTAACTAGATAAGAAAGGTTGTATTTGGTTGGTTGAATGTGTAAAATTAGATAAGAATCTGTGTATTTGGATAGGTGAACTGTGAAAATGGGTGTTGTCTATTGGAAAAGACATGTATTTGATAGGTTGTTGTGTAAAAGTTGCTAATAAGAGTATAAATTTGATTGGTTGAAGGGTAAAAAATGTGTGTTATCTATTCGAAATTGTGTCTGATAGGTTGAATTGTAAAGGCAAAGAAGTAAATGTATTAAAAATAGCAATGATAGAATGTAAAATCTTGTAATTTGAGCGAAAACAGTAAATAACTGGCGCCGTAAAGTCGGTAAAAATGTCGAAGATAAGGCAAAATGTAAACAAAAAGTATGACTTATGCTAATTTCCTTGAATTGAAACCAAGTAAACACTTTGCGAATTATTCTAAAAATAGAAATGACGTGATAGCTAGAATGTTCTAAATGGTCTGATAGGTCACAAAATAGATAAGAAAGGTCAAAAATAGTTGATAAGGATATGTTTTGAATGCATACAAGTGTATTAAAATTGATGAAATTTGTTAGCAAGTAAAATAAGTATGAAATGAGCTTAAAAATAGTTTTGATAGGTCAAATAATGGATAAGAAAGTTTAGAAATTGCTGATAATGAGTTGAGTAAAATGCATAAAAGTGTTGTAAAATTGTTGATATTTACTAAAGGTGGTAAAATAAGTATGAAATGAGCTTATTGTGAGCTCGTTGAAATGTTGTGAACTCGTTGGATTTTGCTATAATATGTTATATGAGATGAAAGCAAGTTAAATAAGTAATATTTGTCAAGAATCGTAAAATAAGTACGAAATGAGCTTAAATGAATCTCAAATGAGTTTTTGGTTTGTAATAATAATATTAATTGAGCCTAGCTTTTTACCGTATGTGTGGGAACGTTGTAAAAGGTTTTGTTGAGCCTAACAAAAGTATAATTTGGTCTCGTTGTATTGTAAATCTTAGTAAAATATTTGTTAAAAATGAGCTGAGCCTAGCCTCGCCTTTGACTCGTTGTGTGGGAACGAGAGGAGAATAAAACATACAAGTATGAGAACACAGATTTTTATTCAAAACTGTTTGAAATGCATTTGAAGCCTCGTCTGATTACTTACTAAAAATACTTAAAAGTACAAAATATCTATAAAACAATAAAACTAACTAAAATGTTAAGATGTAAAAAAATCTTTACACCTACTATATATAGAACTTAAAAAGGAGAAAATTATTCCACTTACTAAAAAATACTTAAAAGTACAAAATATCTATAAAACAATAAAACTAACTAAAATGTTAAGATGTAAATGTAGAGCCTGGTACGAAATGATACAAAAACCTAAATTAAATGAGAGAGTTCAACAAAAACAGATAAGAAATGTTAAAATTAGTTGATAAAAAGTAGATTCGAAAGCATTAAAATAATTGAAAGACCAATAAATTTGTCATAAATTTAAATGTGTAAAATTTTTTGTTTTCCAAGTTACTACTATCACTAATTAGTTTATATTTGTATAAATCAAAATTTGTTTCCAAAAGAACAAAGATTTGACTAATAATAAAGTAAGAAATAGGTTGTAAATATAATATCAATATTATTTGTCTACTAAAAAGCAAATTGGTTTAAATTATTGACTTACTTAAATACTTAAAAACTATAAAATCTCTATATAAAATTAACTAAAATCTTACTACAAAAAATTATTATAATACATTAATCATCCTGGTGGGAACGTTTACGTATAGTGGAGGCTGCCATCTTCAGTTTAGCTGAATACGGGCCGCTCATTCCTGCTATTACATTAATTCTATTCGTATATCGAAGACATTTGCGACCCATATGAAGTAGTGTATCCCTGAGCCATTCATATTCTTTCTTGCCTATGAACAGATTTTCATGTACTGGTCTGACTAATGCACAAGGCTTGTTTTTATAATAAGTTTGCATAATTAAAGGTTGTAGACAATTTTTACACTTTGATTTACTTAATTGAGTTAACATCAGGGACCAGCTCTTCAGTTGTACCATTTCAGCACTCCAACAAAATTTTAACGTTGCACCACTTCGTGAACATTTTATTACTAGCTTATATGAACATTGAGAACTTGTCATCGTGTATGATTTGACAATTTTCTGTTTTAACTCGATGAATCAGGAATTATGTAGGTGTAGATCTGAAGTGGAATTATTTTTTAAAATTTCCAAAGAGATTAAATCAGTTATATGTCACTATGTTGATAACTTGTAATTGATTCGACATAAGACATGTATGTGTTTATATAATAATAATAAATACAAATCATCCGATATGCATTTTTTAGAAACATATACTAATTATACACGTTTATCAGTATAAATGCAATTTAAATTGGAAAATTACCACTTATCTAAATAATGATGTATGGAGTCGACTAGTCGCTATAGACAAAAATAACAAAAACAAATGGATTAATTTAGTTTATAAAATGATAAGAGATAAATGTCGAAAACATGTTTATAATAACAAAGTGATTGGAAAATTTGCTATGACTTAATTAGCGCTATTACTTAAAAACAAACTGCAATATATAAAAATAATAATAACAAAATCTGGTGATTGGAAAAACAGTAAAAGTATCAGAGAAATTTTATATTAGTTTTATAAATATTTAGATGGCAATTTTATTTAACATTGTATTAAAATTTATTTTTTAAAACAGCTCGATACATTTACAACTAGTTTAGATAATTGTTTAATTAACTTATTATTCTTATTATGATTGCAATAAATACTACATTGGATACATTTGTTTGATGTCGACAACTCTGACAATTCTTCATTGACACGTCTTAGTACCATATTAACATGGAAACATTCACATGTATCGGGTCCTTCTCGAACTCCAGGATGTGACCATACACATGATACGTAATGTGTTTCTAAATTATTTGTCGTAACTTGTTTGCGATCGATAAAAGGTGTTAAATATTCTCGATAAGATATTAGTCGAATCCTTGTTTCACAACAACATGCTAATTTCTTGACAAAATCATCAATTTTTCTACAAGTTTTATATACTAAATCATCTTGACTGAATAAATTCATTTTTGCAAATAAGATGAAATCTTTGATAATTTAATGTGTTATACTGAGATTCTCCTATAATTCTTGATGATAAGGTTAAAAAAACAACGATTGAGAAGGGATATGTATATTTAAATGGATATGTTTGGTTAATAGTCAGTATTTGATAAACATAAAATCAAATAAACAATGAGTGAAGATCGTCAACAATTATATGTAGTAACAAAAAGAAATGGACTTTGGATTAATCGTAATGCTGTCGAATTAACACCTGGTAAATTGTTAAGTGGAGTCGGTTTATATCAAAATGGAGGATGTATAGCATGTGGTGTTCGTGATAACGACCTTTTTTTTGAGGGGGACAACAAGGAATGCATTCGAAATGTCAGGATATCTGGAAGACTGGTACACATGATCTTATAGATAAACATGTACAATCAATAATTACAAGACCGATTGGGGAACGAGAATACCAACAACGACAACGAGAACAAAGAGGCAACCATTAGAAACTCCTTGTTAATTTTTATTACCTTTTATTTATTTTTTAAGTAATAGATATATGTATATGTGTCTTAATAAAGTCCTTATATCCTTAAATATTTAATGTTTTGTTTTTCTAGTATAAAGTCCTTATATTCTTAATACTTTTAATAATTTAAATAGGAAATAATAAAAACACACATGTTTGAAATTGAAAATATTTATTAAACTCGCTCTTTCAATAATTTTTCTACAAATTATTCAGTTAACATTGGAAAAATTCCTTAAAAAATGTATTAAATACATATGATGTTGATATTATGGGATGAATATCGAAAGCCATGTCAATAGTGTCGTACAATTTGTAGTACTACATTGAACTTTAGCATTGTAAATTAGATTATGATCTAAACAGGAAGGTTTTGTAGGTTTAAATGTTGGTATGTTCCATACATTTAAAGTATCTATATCAATCATCTTGAAATTGGGATTAGTATGCAAATTAGTAGTAGAAGCAGCAATGTTGTCTTGAACGAATCGAAAAACATGTTTTCCTTTTACATACAATACATCAATATTGTCCAGTACTCTATCTAAAATTTCTCCAACTTGCTTGTAATCTACATAGCCGGAAGAATATCGTAAACCAAGTTCCTTTTCAGTCTTACAAACAGCTCTTTTATTGAGTCGAGATAATTGAGCAAAGGGTATTTTCGGTTTCAATACATAATGACTTGTCTGTAAACCATTTGATATCGTAATTTCTTTAGCATGAAATTCTTCCACATACACATCGTGATTATCATCATCGGCAGCAAATAAAAAGTTAAATCCCTGAATATCGAGAACAGCCAACTTCATCGTGTCACAGTTACTTTACAACTAAGAAAACTTTTACAAAGCAAACATATATAATATGACCTCTCCACAAAAATTGTTTACCTGAATTGATTTCAATATTAATCTTATTTTTGTATTTTTTTAGGGAATGGAATAAAAAATAGTTAGGTCTCTAGAAAAGTTTAAATTATTAAAACAAAAGTTTTATGCGAGAGAAATATCTATTTTCTTCTTAAAGCTATTTATAAAATATCTAACATCTAAACTATAATATCTGATATCCTAATTTAATTATATCCTCCCAACTTAAATATTCATTATCATCATCATCATCATCCACATCCATTTCACTCTCTGTTTGTTCAATCATCTCTTCATCCTCATCCATTTTCTCCTTTAACCATTTTTCTTTTAATTTACTAAGTGGGATTTCATCATCGTTGTCATCATCATCATCATTTTCATCAACTTGAACTTTTTGTTGTAGTAATTTTTCTCTTAATAAATTTAAGGGTAAATGTTCTTCCTCTTCTTCGACAATTTCCATTTCCCTTAATTCGAGTAGTCTTAGTAACTCTGTATTTCTTTTAATAACGTTGTTGGCATTTACTTCTTCTTCATTAAAAAGCGACATTATTAAGTATTGGAGCAAGTAACTATTAGACGAATGAATTTTGTATTGATTTTAATACCTTTCTATACACCTATTATATAGGGGATTTAATCACATCATACATAGTCGTCATGAGAGTCAATTAGTCTATTAAAAATATAAATAAGCAAATATGTAAACTAGTGGAGTCGTTTTGTCTGTAAAAATGTTGTCTGATAAGGTTTTTTAAGTAAACAAGATATCATTAATTTATTGCTCTAGTCATATAAATTTTCCAAATATCAAATGACGTGATTTATTTTTTTACTGTATTTACTATATAAGCATTAAAATTTCTTACTCAGAGTCAAATTTATTTGTTGTGTAGTGAAACAAATAGTTGCTTTTAAAAATGTTGATAATTTTTGAATCTGAAGACATTAAAGTGTTACCTATCAAAACGTTATATATATTAATAAAAAACTTATTCGTGTGAGTATTGTTTCATATAATTTACTACTTATATATTTAGCTTTGATTTTAATGATTGACTTAATTAATATATAGATTATTATATCTTTTATTTCTTTCACAGACGTGGTGTGCATAAAATTGAAATTGTAAATAATACTAATCAAATTAATGTATTCTTGGACGGGGATGAAGCACCAACTACCAAATTGGAAGAAATTACCTGGATATTACCGATAAGGTATCTACACGTAGAGGCAGAGAGTGCAGAGGATGAAAAGACATTTTTGGATGCAATCCAAAAGTATCCAGGGATAAAATCCTATATATTAAATAATAAATATACCTTATAGTTTGTAAACGTAAAAGTTTTTGTTTTCAAGTTACTAATAAACTGTAAAACATTTACCTTTGTTTTATTTACGAATAATAGTTAGATATAAGATACATGAAAGTATTTAGTTATTCATTTTAATATTGGTTTCAACTGAAAATGACTTGGGTAGTAGGAGTAAAATAAAATAATTTTAAAATTTGTCTTGATTCGTTATATCAAAAAGGTTTAAATGAAATAATTTTAATAATAATAAAGTTTAATAGAAAACGAGATAGAAATCGATAAAGAATGAATTCCTCAACAAGTTGTCCTTCATGTCAAAGTAAAATAACCTATTTGGGTCATAAATCTTATAATCAGAATACTTATTGTTCCAATTGTATTCGGTATTAATCAGGCTTCATGGCAAACTGTACGTAGTCTAGGATATATACCAAAAGATACTTTGGAAAGACAAACTGTATTGGAAAATGAAACCAAGAATCAATTTACTAACTTAATGCCAAATAATCAATATAGATCTGTAAGAGACCGAATTGAATCATCATAAAATGAGATAGATGTGTTTTATTTATTTGTACTATTTAGTAAACTTAATAAAAAACATGTTATTACTTAAACATATCGTCTATTTTATAACTGAATACAATTTTGCAAGTATTAACTCATACTATGTGATTTTATAAATCTGAGATTATTCTTCAATAAGATACCAAATAGTCGTTCGTTCGCATTTGTAACAATAATCTCGTAATCTGAGTCGAGGTCGAAGTTGTCGAACAGAATTATTACGTCTAATGATTAAATTTACTTGAGCTATATGTGGTTGAAAAGGTATACTTTTCGATTCTCTCCAACAACCACTACATAAATAAGTAAAGTTCATGGTAGCAGCAATTGTTATTTCTAAGACTATTTCCAAGATACTGATTTGTTATTCCTCAAGAAGATACCACATAGTTATACGAGCACACTGATTACAATAAACCTGTATTCGAGTTCGAGGCCTTTGATGATTTGCATATGGAACTCTGTGTGTTTCTCTCCAACAACTACTACATAAATAAGTAAAAAATTCCATGCAGATAATGTCAAGATTAGCACATACAATGATAAATTATATTACTATGCAATGAGTAGTTCAAATGCACCAATGCTCAACTATTAAATTTTAACTTTCTCCTTCTCGCAATTTTCTATTTTGTCTTCTACACGTCGACAGTCGAATAATATATTTGTCTTTCGAGTCCAAAAGTACTTCTTCTCGTTCTAAACAGTCTTTTAGATTTACGAAAATTTTATTTTTCTTCTTTCCTCTGTTGTTTTAAATCCTTTTGACATTTGGACAAATCGTTATCTAACTGATAGATTTCACGAGTCAGATCGGTCAAATTGCTTTTAAAATTTTCAATTTCCTCCTTTAAATCGGCAATTACGACATATGCTACTTTGTATTTTTCTTGACAAATTTGCAATGTTTCCGTTAGATTGGTTCTCAATAAATACAAATCCGATTCCAATTTGATATTTTCCTTGAGCAGAGCAATATGTTTCGGATAATTTAACGACATTGTTAAATTCGCAGCCAGGTATTCGTATTCTAGAATTTTTCCCATACAAATATCATTAACAGCTTGTTCATTATCGTATAAATCCATATAATTGTCCAGTGACTTAATACATTCCTGATACAGATTTAAACTGGTATTATAAAGTGAATGATAATCCTCTAATAAATATTCGTAATTTTGATTACAAGTATTATTGACATCGTCATCGTAGTTGTTTGTACTTTGAACAACAACAATAACGAGAACAAACAATAGACAGGTAGAGAACATTAGTGTGGTCAATATGAGCGAATGATAAATGAATCAAAAACTTATTTAGCATCTGTTTTTATAGAGATCGTGTTCTCCTCCCGAGAACCTCTTGAAGTCTCTAAAAAATATGGAAAATGTAAAATTTAACTGTTTTTAAAATGTGGATGTAAAGTTAACAAAAATATAAATAGTTACTATCGAGATTGAGTTAGAATACGTAAATATTGTACATATTGTTTAATTAATTTTGTATATAGGAAAAATAGCCTAATTTCCATGCTTCTATCAATTACAACTATAAATAGTAGGGAGAGATAACTTGTATAAAACATTTCATTAATACACACATCATATCATTCATTCAAAAATGCCAGTTATTGTACGAGTCAAATGTCCACAATGTAAAGGTGAAAGTGAAATACGAAATCAAAAGTGTTTGTCATGTGTGGTCAAAGATCGAATCAAACAGAACGATGGAGCAAAGAACGTACCTGCTTACTTGCTTTCCTTTGGCAAAGAAGAACGAGGAATCGAGAGAGAAGCAAACGAAAGACAAGGAAACAGATAGCATCCATTTCCTGTTAATTATATATAAAAACATACATCAAATACAATCATATTATTTGTATACTTGCTATTGACACCTACATTCTAAAATAATGGCTTGTCTAAGAGCTTGGTGGAATGAAATATCCAATTTTCCCGATTTACCTGCGAAATTTATCATTTATTTTCAAGATTTTGTCAATTGGAATATCATTTCACGAAAACAACATTTAAACGAAGATCTAATACGAACTTGTATCAATAAAGTCAATTGGCAACTTATCTCCCAATATCAGCAATTAAACGAACGATTTATGGAGGAATTTGCCGGAATGTTGGATTGGAATGCCATCAGTATCCATCAAAACTTGACTGAAGATTTTATCCGTCGACATAGAGAACGAGTTAATTGGAAATTTATTCAAAAATTTCAACGAGGAATCAGTCCCACCTTTTTACAAGAAATGAAACCCTACATTGATCAAATTGAAAATTGTTGTTGTTAAATCATTATAGTTTTCTCTTTTTTACTTAATAAAACCTTTTTCAGTACAAATTGTTTTTTGTTATTTTTAACTACATACTGCTAATACTTTTATCATTGCATAAAACACGAGTTATATTAATTATATTGTACATTCAATGTATTTGAATTTATTCCTTATCTGCTAAATTTTAACCTTCTTATCTGTTTTGAACTCTCTTTTATGTTATAAAAAGATTGAATTGGTAAATACAAGCAATTGTCTGCGTTTTCCCTCTCTCACAACATATATTTTGTTTTGTGTGTGTAATTACTTAAACAGGTGAGTTTAACAGGTTTTATATTTATACATCATATCTAATTTGAATTGTTGTTGTTTGCAGTATGTCCTCTTTAAACGTTGAATCTAACATGCCCACAACATCATCATCTAATCTAATCATTGATATGGATACAACAATTCCTACTACTACTACTACTCCTAAGGAAAAATTTCCACTTGCTAAAAATATATTTTTGGATGGTCTTACACATATGGGACTACTCAAATTTCTCAAGAGATTTGAAAACGTACACCTCTATAATGATGTTAAACATGAAAATAGTAGGGAATCATTAAAGACTTTTAGACAAAACCTGCACACATTAACAATTGTGAATAAAATGCAACAACAACAAAATTATAGACTATTTGAACGTTCGCCACTATCTCAATTGTATTTTTCGTTAATATTTGACTCGATTGAAAATTTTGATGAAAAGAATATCATCGACTGTATAAAGGAAATTCCCACAGAAATATTTGAACAATTTCCATCGGTAATTGTTATCCCTAATAAGTACAATCTTAAGGACATTATTTGGAAAAGTATGCAAATACAAGAGATAGATTTAATTTCAGCCGTAAAATATGTAAAGACTCAATTTAAATTTTTCACCTTATTATCCAAATACAACCTTTTCAACCAATATGTCTTTTTACCTCATTATCCACAAATGTATGATAAAACTTACTTTTCCGACTTGTATGTACGTATAGAAAGAGCAATTCAAATAATTAATGACGACGATGATGACAACTCGAAAATAATTATTCCGGGAAATAATTCTTGTTGGAAAGCATACAAATCAGATGCAGGTTTCGATCTTTGTATTAAACACGACACATTTTGTCCCGCAGGGAAAGCCACAAAGATTGAACTGATTGAAAAAGTAAATATTCCTATAGGATTCTATGGACAAATTGTCGCGAGATCCTCTATAAACTCTATAGGAACTATACGAACAGGTATCGTAGATGCAACCTACAACGGACCTCTAATTATTTATTTTATATCGGATGAAAATATCTTATTGGAAAAGTATCGAAAAATTGCTCAATTACTTATATGTCCTTTGGTAAATGCATCGATCGAAAGAAATATTACGACTCTAAAGAGAAGTGTTATCAGAAAATCAAACAATTTTGGTTCTTCGGGAAAATATAAGATTCCCGCTGCTCAATTTTTGGGTGGACGACAATATTGTGCACAACCGCAAACAGATATTGACATTGCCGAATTTAATCAATGTTTTAAAAATTTAGTCTATTCAGATTCTTCCGATTCTGAATAATTTTACGTTTGCTGTTGTTGTACCTCTAAGAGTCTTTTTTACCTATTATAGTACAAACTGTATTAGATTTATCTATTATTAGTTTTTTAATCTATTAGTATATAAAGTTTAACCTAGGAATAATTTGGTTATAAAATAAAACAATATTTATAAGGTATTTTGGATTTTATTAAAGACTACATCTTTTTCATACAAAAAACTTTTTTTAACAGGAAGCGTCGCAATTTCATCCCATACTTTTTGTGTCGGTTCCTTCTCCAAACGCACATGAATACGTCTCCTTTGCCTTTTTATTTCCAACAAAATATCTCTGAAAATAAATATATTGCTAGTAAGATGATTTATGAATTTTACTATTCATACTCACTTGAATAACTCTTGGAGTAATAATATATTTGTCGATAAGGCATTCAAATCTTCAGATTCAAATATTAAAATCATATTTTTGCTTTCAAACTAACTAGAATCTTTACACACAACAAACAAAAGGTTCTTTTTCTCGAAAAACTGCTACTTTGATCAGACTTTCCTCTTCTGCTTTTTGCGTTATAATGTGTTAATATAAAAATTGAAAATGGTATAATTTTCTCTCTTGAACAATTCTTGAGAATCAATATCAACTTGCCTTTCTTCTTCTCTATTTGTAATTGACTTGGTATAAGACTTGTGTGTTTATATATTAAATACAGGATATTAATCATCTGATAAGCATTTGATATTTTCTAGAAACTTATATTTATCTATTATTAGTTTTTTAAGATTTATCTATTAGTATATATTCATAAGTTTAAGCTCTAGTAATTTGTTAAATTTGGTTATAAAATAAAGCAATGTTTATAAGATATTTGTATTTTATTTAAAGACTAACTAAGAATTTCAGCATAAAAAAAAAAATTTCACAGGTAACTTGTCAAATTCCTCCCATTTTTTCTCGTGTCGGTTCCTCCTTCAAACACACATGAATCATGTACTGTCCTCTTCTTATTTCAAACAAAATATCTCTGAAAATCAATAATAATAATATGTTAGACAAGAGAAACAAGTAAAAGTTTAGAAAGGTGAATTTTACTATTCATACTCACTTGAATAACACATATATCATATCTAATGATATATCATCATCTATTAATTCGACTGCGAAAAAGAGCATTTTTTTACTTCAAACTAGTGAGTATTACACAAACAAACAAAATTGTAATTGAATCGGTATAAGATGGGTGTTTATATATTAAATACAGGATATTAATCATCCGATATGCATTTTTTAGAAATATATACTAATTATACACGTTTATCAGTATAAATTCAACAAAATAGTTTAATTTGGAAAATTACCACTTGCATCATGCAAAATTTCCATTTGTTATTAAAAACATATTTTTCGATATTTATCTCGTATCATTATATTTTTATAGACTAATTGACTTGTTTTTGTTTTTACATAAATCAAAACTAATTAAATAAGACAACAAAAATATAAGATTGTATCATGCAAAATATTTGTTATTATAAACATGTTTTTCGATATTTATCTCGTATCATTATATTTTTTATAGACTAATTGACTTGTTTTTGCAATAAAGCAAAACTAATTAAGCAAAACAAATCTATAAGTTTAAAATATAAAATAGAACGAATTATTTATTAATATAGTCATCAGTTTAAACGTTTAACTTGAACAAAAAATATTATTATTCAGTTAGTCAGTCATTCGATATCAATATGATTGAATCAGATGTGTTTATTGACATTCAAGGATATAATTGTTCTTTTGGATATGTAATCAAAGAGTTGGCAATTTATGATGGACATCGTTGTGCAAATTATTTATTTAAACCACCATTCTCGAGAACTATGATATCTAATGCTAAAGATCAAAAATTGATTGATTGGTCAGACAAATATCACGGATTATGTTGGGAAAATGGATTTGTTGAAATAAACGATATCGAACCCATTTTACAAGATGTATTGAAAATTTATCAAACTCCATATCGAATTTACGTCAAAGGAAATGCAAAAGTGAATATTTTAAAGAAATTCTTAAATGAGGACTATATACACAACATTCCCATTGAACAAGAACCTAAATTAAGTCAATTTAAAATGATTCCAGAATGTTATTTTCATAAGGATATTAATCCATGGCATTGTGCGTTATCCAATGTAAAACTACTATATAATTATCGAAATTGTTGGAAATAAAGAAATCTCTTTCTCTATTTAACTAAATGTCTTCTACCAACAACAGTAACAACAACAAAATCAGTTACAAATTTTCCTTTTAGCCTTTTAGTAGACAAATAATATTGATATTATATTTACAACCTATTTCTTAGTTTATTATTAGTCAAATCTTTGTTCTTTTGGAAACAAATTTTGATTTATACAAATATAAACTAATTAGTGATAGTAGTAACTTGGAAAACAAAAAATTTTACACATTTAAATTTATGACAAATTTATTGGTCTTTCAATTATTTTAATGCTTTCGAATCTACTTTTTATCAACTAATTTTAACATTTCTTATCTGCTTTTGTTGAACTCTCTCATTTATACATACTATTAAGCAATTCAAAATTTTTAGTCAAATAGTTATTAGTAAAGCATAACATTGCAATTTGTACTTTATTCAATACATTTTACATCCTCTTATCGACAAAAATTTGATCTTTCTTATCAAATTTGTTGAACTTTCATTTAATTTTATAACAACTGGTTTTTGTTGGTATCATTTCGTACCAGGCAACATATTATTTATTTTTGTACTTTTAAGTATTCAAGTAAGAATCTAAAATGTTGTTTTACTAATTTATCCA
The DNA here is from genome assembly GCA_019049505.1 of Pachyrhynchus sulphureomaculatus. NCBI lineage: Eukaryota > Metazoa > Arthropoda > Insecta > Coleoptera > Curculionidae > Pachyrhynchus > Pachyrhynchus sulphureomaculatus. The sequence goes on from JAHKBH010002470.1 coordinate 50,901, forward strand.
ATACATTTCACATCCTCTTATCAACTAATTTTAACCTTTCTTATCGGTTTTTGTTGAACTCTCTCTCGCATTTATTTAATATTTCTAATCAAATATATAGTTATTAGTAAAACATAACATTGCAATTTATATTTTATCCAATACATTTTACATCCTCTTATCGATAAATATTTGATCTTTCTTATCTGTTTTTGTTGAACTCTCTCATTTAATTTAGGTTTTTGTATCATTTCGTACCAGGCTCTACATTTACATCTTAACATTTTAGTTAGTTTTATTGTTTTATAGATATTTTGTACTTTTAAGTATTTTTTTAGTAAGTAGAATAATTTTCTCCTTTTTAAGTTCTATATATAGTAGGTGTAAAGATTTTTTTACATCTTAACATTTTAGTTAGTTTTATTGTTTTATAGATATTTTGTACTTTTAAGTATTTTTAGTAAGTAATCAGACGAGGCTTCAAATGCATTTCAAACAGTTTTGAATAAAAATCTGTGTTCTCATACTTGTATGTTTTATTCTCCTCTCGTTCCCACACAACGAGTCAAAGGCGAGGCTAGGCTCAGCTCATTTTTAACAAATATTTTACTAAGATTTACAATACAACGAGACCAAATTATACTTTTGTTAGGCTCAACAAAACCTTTTACAACGTTCCCACACATACGGTAAAAAGCTAGGCTCATTTAATATTATTATTACAAACCAAAAACTCATTTGAGATTCATTTAAGCTCATTTCGTACTTATTTTACGATTCTTGACAAATATTACTTATTTAACTTGCTTTCTTCTCATATAACATATTATAGCAAAATCCAACGAGTTCACAACATTTCAACGAGCTCACAATAAGCTCATTTCATACTTATTTTACCACCTTTAGTAAATATCAACAATTTTACAACACTTTTATGCATTTTACTCAACTCATTATCAGCAATTTCTAAACTTTCTTATCCATTATTTGACCTGTCAAAACTATTTTTAAGCTCATTTCATACTTATTTTACTTGCTAACAAATTTCATCAATTTTAATACACTTGTATGCATTCAAAACATATCCTTATCAACTATTTTTGACCTTTCTTATCTATTTTGTGACCTATCAAACCATTTAGAACATTCTAGCTATCACGTCATTTCTATTTTTAGAATAATTCGCAAAGTGTTTACTTGGTTTCAATTCAAGGAAATTAGCATAAGTCATACTTTTTGTTTACATTTTGCCTTATCTTCGACATTTTTACCGACTTTACGGCGCCAGTTATTTACTGTTTTCGCTCAAATTACAAGATTTTACATTCTATCATTGCTATTTTTAATACATTTACTTCTTTGCCTTTACAATTCAACCTATCAGACACAATTTCGAATAGATAACACACATTTTTTACCCTTCAACCAATCAAATTTATACTCTTATTAGCAACTTTTACACAACAACCTATCAAATACATGTCTTTTCCAATAGACAACACCCATTTTCACAGTTCACCTATCCAAATACACAGATTCTTATCTAATTTTACACATTCAACCAACCAAATACAACCTTTCTTATCTAGTTACGCCTACTCTGATAAGACCACACCAATAAGCATCTAAACTAATGCAACTTCTCCTCAAATGAAAGTTTACAAAGTTTTTAATGAAGTTAAGATACCCTGTTTCCACATCTACTGGACTTGTTACGCCATTGACGAACACTTCTTGTAGAATCTCATATTACACCTATTTACACCGATTCTACCTCTAGAAAGACATTTTCAACAACTTATTTTGCCAAAAAGGCACTGTTCAACAGCCACTGGACAAATTTTAACTCATTGACGACTACTTCTTGCACTTTCTTAACTAATAAGCTTACACATATTCACATCTAACATTAAAACACCTCTTAGACAAAGTATTTTTACCAAAAAGGCACTGATTCAACATCCACTGGACAATTTACGTCATTGAAGACTACTTCTTGCACATCTTTCAACATACCTTTTTTTATGGCATCCCAACAATTGCATTCTCTATTACGAATCCTATTTGGCTAAGTAGGTTAAGTCCCCGGTTTTGCAGTATTGAAACCAACAGATGTAGGTTCAAATCCTACTACAGACTTCACTTTTTTTAACTTATTTCATTTAATACACAACATTTAACACACATTTATTTTATCCTCTCAAGGTCTTTCAATGACTAAAAGGCACTGAGCTACATCCACTGGACAAATTACCTCATTGAACACTTCTTCAGATATTACAGGTAAATTACAGGTAAATTACAGGTATACAGGTAACACAGGTACAGGTATACAGGTATACAGGTATAGAGGTAAACAGGTAAACAGGTATACACTTCTTCAAGAGGTTCAGGAAATATGCCAAAAGGGCACTGTTCAACAGCCACTGGACTTGTGACGTCATTGACGACTACTTCTTGCACAGATTTCAGCACTTCTTCTAGATTTCAGGACATTTTTCAGGACTTCTTGTAAAAAGGTCAAGTAGAGGTCATGGACCACTGCTGAAGGAAAAAGTGGCCATCGAGGTGTGCCAGAACCCCGCTTGTTATACTACTTATATATATATATATATATATATATATATATATATATATATATATATATATATATATATATATTATATATATATATATATAAGTAGATAAGGCAATGAGAGTTCTAGATATTTTTTTCCCATGTTATTTCTTATGGAGCCTCATTTTGCATTTTTGCTTTCATTTCAAGGTCATCCAGGAAGCGCATGTGCGAGGTAGGGTTGACGTTGTTGACAGCTGAGACGTTGTTGCCAGTTAGATGACGTCACAGATCCTGTACAGGGTGTAGTCAAAAAGGCCTTATTACTTTTTGTGTAAAATGTGGGTAGTTTTTGTTGTAGAAAGTAATTGTCAAAAGGTCTTTATATGTGTATGTAAATAGGTTGTTAAATTAAATAAGTTAAAAAAAGCCATGTCTGTTGTAGGATTTGAACCTACATCTGTTGGTTTCAATACTGCAAAACCGGGACTTAACCTACTTAGCCAAATAGGATTTGTAAGAGAGAATGCAATAATTGGGATGACATGAAAAAAGATCTTACTAGTCTTTGGATGCTGGTATAATTTTATTGTGTAAACAAATGATAATTTAATATCTTTTATTAACAAATTAGCGAGGTTTTACCTTATAACTGCTAATACGAGAGATGCCATAACATGAATATATATATTTTTATCTCTTAAGATAGCTGAAAAGTGATCAAAAAGGCCTAAATGAGTGTTCAAAAGGTCCTTATTATTAAAAAAGGGTGTGATTTTGTTGAAAAAGGGGCGAAAAATGTATTCAAATGGTCCATTTTGTTAAAAAAGTGTGTGTTTTTGTTGAAAAAGGGGTGAAAAATGTATCCAAAAGGTCCTTATTCGTAATAATATGAGTGTTTTTTGTTGAAAATAGTCCAAAAAGACCTAAATGAGAGACCAAAAGGTCCTTATTTGTAATAATAAGGGTGTTTTTATTGAAAAAATGATGGAAAATGTATTCAAAAGGTCCTTAATGATGTGAATGAAGATGTTTTTTGTTAAAAACTGAATGAAAAAAGTTGTCCAAAAGGCCTTATTATAGAAAGAGATAGTCCAAAAGGTCCTTATTTGTAATAATAGAGTTGTATTTGTTGAAACAGAGGTGAAAGTAATGTGTTCAAACGCTGGGTTTACGTTGAGGGAGAGGTTGTAAAATAAAACATAAGTCTGATTTAAGAAATCTATTAACAAAAAAAAAAATTTCACAACACAAAATTGCAAAATCTCGAAAATGAACTTAAAAGTACAAAATTTTCATCCTCTTATATAAATTAAATACATAGAGAAACACTTGAGAGCGAACTTAACAATTTTTTTACTAAAAAGTACTCTTAATCCTAAGAGAAATAGCCTGTAAATAAAATATATGATTTTGTCATACACAAAACTCTTTAAAAAATAGACATGACTTAATATATAGAGAAAGTAAAAAGGACTTGCAAAATATGAATTACCTGGTACACCAACAAAAAGTTATAAATACCTGAATATCGAGAACAGCCAACTTCATCGTGTCACAGTTACTTTACAACTAATACAACTTTTACAAAGCATAAAATTAAATGAGAGGTCAGCAAAGTAGATAAGAAAGGTCAAAAATAGCTGATAAGGAGTTGCTTTGAATGCATACAAGTGTAGTGAAATTGGTTATATTTGTCAAGAATAGTAAAATAAGTATGAAATGAGCTTAACATAGTTTAAAACGATGATATTTGGATTCGATTGAAATGTTGTTGTCTAAATGGTCTGATAGGTGACAAAACTAGATAAGAAAAGTCAAAAATTACTGATAATGAGTTGAGTAAAATGTATTGTAGAATGTAAAAGTTGGTATATTTCCAGCAAAGTATATTGAATATGAGCTGTGTAATATTCTATAAATAGCCATGACATAATCAAAAATAGTTGCATTAAATATTAAATTGGTTGAGAGGTCAGCAAAATTGATAAGAAAGGTTAAAATATGGTGATAAGGAGTTCATGAAAATGCGTTGTAGAATGTAATAATTGCTATATATTTACAAATAGTAAAGTATAGTTTATATTAGGATAGCTTAAGGAATAAATAACAGAGTTCTAACTAACATATAAAAGATTTAAACATAATCATACGATTGAGTAATGTCCCCATGGTAGCGTATGAACCGAATTTTTTGATATTAGCCTTTTGTCATCATGAGGGCTGAGTCCGATCTTAGTTTGTCTGATGGTAAATAGCTGATGTTTCTGTGATATTATTGTATTTTGGGTGATAGATTTTTCCAAAAATGTTTCCAAGCAGTCTATATAGTCTTCAAATGTAATCGAGTTTTTTATAAGACTTCTTAACGCCTTTAATTTTTTTCGTTACACTTAAATTTAACAGACTTTTTTCAATATCTTCCCTTTCTTTCGCGGTTTTTTCTAATTCTGTCTTTTTCAAATCAAGCTCATCTTGAGTATAAAGTACTTTAGTAGTATACATTTTTGACCTAAGTCCAGCAAAATGGGTCATAATCCTTCCATTATTCTCGTCCTTTACCATACCAAGAACTTTGTGGTTTACTCTTGGAATATTATAAAATATTATCAGGACTGTAGCCAGATGTATCAAAGCGTGAATGACAATCTTGCTTTATGACTTGATAAATATATCATCTTGTTTTATCTCATAGATCAGCGAGTCAGTATCAGTATATAGTACGTTACAATCAGAAAATCTCTTTTTTATATAGTTATAGTGAAAATCATATATGGTTGTTTTTGCTATATCTAAAATACACATTCCAACATATATTGGTTTATTGAAATATACAGTAGTTTTGGCAAGCTCCACTATAATCATATGTTTATCAATAATTGTGGCACTCTTGAACTCGGGTCTTGAGATAAGCGCTTCAGCACCATACCGTCCATCCCATTTAGTTATAATCTTTACAGTTGAGTGGTTTCTTATGTTCTCCATGGTTTTACCGAACACAGCGTTATTCATAAGCTTAAATAAATTTTTCTCAAACTCATTTTTTTGCTTCTTGCCTCAACTTTGTATTTATATCGATGTAATTCTTTAACCAAGGTGCTTGTTTAAAGGAGAGAATACGATGTATTTTATTTAACTTAACACCTAAATTTAACGCTTGTTTTAGGTTCCTATAATGTATCACATATTTTTCTTTATTAAAAAGCGTTTCCAATAATTTTATGTCTTCAGAATTCAACGGTTTACTATGTTCAGGACAAGGTGGTAAATCTGCAAACTTATCATGTAACTCTATAGGCATTTCTAAATCAGCTTCTATTATATAGCCTTCATCTGCCTCATCAGGTTGTAAACAAACATTGAAACTTTTAATATCATCATTATTCATCCACTTGAAGTCTTTATATGGGAGATACTGCGACATAGCCCAACCATATTGGTTGTTAATATCGAAATATGCCAGATAAGAAGATTCTTTTGCCTGATTATAGTTTGGCATATACTTATTATTAGCCTCTGCATACCTTTTCGAACATTGACTTAAGCCTCCACGTATACCCTTTTCGATAAATAAAACCATATCCATATCAGTGAGCAATTCCAGTTTTTGATTACTTTTATACAACATACATTGCCATGCATATCCTGGTAAACTGTACGCCCATGCGGGGTCAATGCCATATGTTTTATGCGATGTAGATCTAAATTGCTCAAAAACATCTGCTAGTAATAATATATCTGTATTCATATATAGATCAGAATAATCATTTAAGGTTTTGCAGTTGAATGTTTTCCAAACATTTTCTGCATGTGCATATGCTTTGTTACTTATATGACTCTTTTCAAGAGTATTGTAAAATGCCTGCTTTGGTGGAAGTTGCGAAATTTTTAAGCTTTCTCAGCCATTCATGTAATCATAAGGAAACACTCCTTTTTTTACTTAATAGGTTAATTTGTGCTTCTGGCAGTGTACTAAATTGCGATTTTAAAACAGGGTAGTCTTCTAAATATGATGCTAGTTGATCTAGTCCTGCAGCCATAAATCTAAAGCTGTCAATAAAACGAAAATTTATGAAGCTTTCAGGGATATGTTTGGTAAATGAGATGTATTTTTCTTTGTTAACCGGTAATGTATCTATCTTTCCATCTGTTTCACCTAATGCTTTAATTACCATGTGTCCATCATATGAACTTAGATTATGAAATATAACTGGTACCATACGACTATCTTGAAAGTTAAGGTTACAATCTTCATGAGCTGGACCCCTATATTTACCAGTAAGATGGTCATGATCCCTAACTTTTTTATCTTGGGTAGCAAATGGTTTCTCACAAATGTGACATCGTGCTGCACAGTGAAATTTCTTCCATTCCTCGGGTGTAAGATGCTCCATTGGTAAAGGACAAAGAAAGACCGTTTCTAAATCGCTCGCAAACTGATGAAGTTCTCTCACAAACCACTGCATACAGTCAGGTCCTGTGTACGACCGATAAAACGATAAACTATCATCATAGCTGCATTTAACATAATATCCAATACTAAATGGGACATGCTTTTGGTATTTTTGTGTGTTTTTAGTCGGATCATCTTCTACAGGTACAAGCAAACATTCGGTGTCAGCATAAATTACGAATGGAACTGCAGCTTTCCAACCATAATTTTTAAATTCAATAAGCGCATTATCACTTGTAGGTACTTGCGGAACAACTCCGTTATTTAATTTTATACAGTCTTCGGTATGTTTCTGCAATTTTTCTTCAGTGTGATAGTAGTGAAGGCATCGATCACAAATAAACTTGTATCCGTTATGTTGACTAAGTTGTCGAGATACAAGGCGGGAAAGATTCTTAATCCAGACATAATGGAATTTAACAGGAAGTAGATTATCAATATTGTCGTCAGATATATAAGTATCTTGAAGCAATAGTAAATTTACATGTCTATCCTGTTTATTTTCGGTAAGAAAATAAGGTATGATCTGATAGTTTTCTTCAGATGTCCTTTTTAGTTTATAAACATTTATAGATAGATTGTTTTGTTTTTCAAACCGCGGTATTTGCTTCGTAGTCATGGGAAAATGTATATTAGTTAGATTAAGTACTCTTTGTGGATCTGGATAAGAAGATGTATGGTCACTATTAGTGCTGACGGGATATAGGGCGCTCACGACAGCCCAACTAAAACACATATCATCATAGTTTTTTAACATTAACACAAGCTTTTTTTCTAGCAATACTCTTTGGCAGCTCAATATAACTTCCTGCACGTAAAGGATTAAATTTATTAATATTCAAAGTCAAATTTACTATACGACTTAATGCCCAGTTAGAATCTCTTTCAGCAAAATCCCCTAACTGGTTCAGTAAAGGTTCTTTAACATTCGTTGTAAACCACTGGTCCAGGTTGGTTTTCTTTATATATTGGTGCATTACGTGTGTTTAAGTATTTAATTTCTTCAATTAAATTGGTATCCTTATTTCGTTGAAATTCTCCAGCCAGGACTGCGTTAACCTTCAAAGCATTATCCTTCTTTAAGGCAATTTGAATACGGCGCTTAAATATTGCGGCACAATCGATTAAAAAGGGCTTCAGATCAGTATGACGAATATTAGAAATAACACCAGTCCTTATACGAGATTCAAAGGCAGAGTTCACGTCATCCCATTTAACCCTATGAGTTGCTGTTTCCCTTCTACGTACTCCAGTACCGCCTCCAACCTTGGTATCTTGCAAAATACGTTGATATGACTTAACTTCACTTAAACATGTAGCAATGTGTGATTTTTCAGGTACCGATTTAGCTCGTTTCAAATTTTGGTTTAAATTATAAATTACTCGTCTGCATTCCATTAGAAGGGTGCGACATGTTACAACATCCAATTTAGAGGATTTAATTGCAGTCCTAATTGATTCCACAGCATCTCGTTGAGCCATTTTACTTTCCAATTCTAGAACAAAACATATATTTTTAATGGACAATATTTTACATAAAATATAATTACTACATACTTGTTGAGGTAGCAGAGAAGAGAGAGAGAGAACAAATTATTATAATTCTGCACACAAGAGGATTGTATAGAGAGGACAACTACTACAGTTCTATATATACTGACTATGCATACGCCGACAAGCAACGATATATCACGAGTACATTATGATATGCATGCGCAGTCTCTTTTCTTTCAAAAATATTACAAAACACTTCAAAAAATGTTAATAAAAATAATTGCTATTTAATTAAAATAGGTCGTAAAAGTACAATTTAATCCTAAGAATAGCCGTAAAATAACATATTAAACAACATTTTTCTAAAAGAAAAAATGAGCTGAATAACTTAAATACGAATTACCTCGTACCAAAATAAGATTGCATCAGCCAAAATTTTCCAGTCACCAGATATTTGTTATTATTAAAAACATGTTTTCAACAACTCAGCAGATATTTCTTCCTTATCAAAGTCACGTTGCACCAACATACGCTGTTTATCAAAACAACTAGAAACATGACGTGTTAAACAAAGTATAAATTCAATGATTTGATTAAGTGTAGTCATCAGTTAAAGCGCTTAATTAATACAAATATTTTACCAAGTGATACATTATAAACCTAAGTTTTTGTGTTTTTTACGAAGTCTTTTTCAACGGAGACCGTACGACCTACTGAATTGGTAAGTAGATTACTTAAAACAAAGGAAGAAATATAAAAGACATATAAGTATCTTAAAAAATATTGATATTTAAAAAAAAAGGAGGGTTTAAAAAACAAAGTCTGTGTGAACAGTTAAGTAAAGTGGAATCAAATTTATGCATTTTGAAAAATTATTTAGAAATATTTAAATTTAATGTTAAAACTAAGTTATAGAAAAAAGCTTTTTCAGTTGTAAACAAAATGTGATCTTTCTGCATTGAATCATTTTGCGTTTCAGTCTCTTCCTAAAAACTTACTTAAGTAACATAACGCCTGAAAGGTTGCACCTACACACCTGGACGGCTTAGTTTTTTTTGTTTGACTTTTAGTAAAATCGTTCTCGATGAATGACTTTTACCTGAATTTATTAACAAAAACTTGCCCTTATAGCTTTTTTGATATGCTTTATATCCGGCAGCCACTTATAAAAAACCCATACCGTACTTCATCTTATCCACATTTCAATCAAGTACTGAAATGAGCCTGAATTTAAATTTCCCACATAACATTAAAAGATATTCCCCGATTTCGAACGAACTCTGAATAGCTTGACTATAAATATCTTTTGTGTGCCACAAGGTAAATTTTACTTCTAATATTTAGTAAAACAAACTTTTCAACCAAAATTAGTTTACTTATTTTACTGCTAGAAGGCAATTTATACCTTGCTAGAGTTAACTATTCCTCAAAGTCCTAAAACATTTTTTCCATTTTGCTTATATTACCGACGACAATAGAGCAAGTTTTTGGCATTGAATTCAGGAAAAATGTGCGAATACTGCAAGTCTCCTGGAAGTATAGTAAATGTGTTTAGCGTTAGCATAAGTGAACGGTCCAATGATCATCCATTTTGAAACAAAAAAAAAATATATCAATGAAGTCACATTAGCAGGCCTTGTAAAAAGCATGCCAAAAAAGCTTCATCGTGAAAGACTGAAAAAAGGTGTACAGGTGTTGTACAGGTGTAACAGGTGTAAATAAGTAATAAACAGGTGGCCAGGTAAGTATAATAGCAGACCTTGTAAAAAGCATGCCAAAAAGGCTTTATCGTACAAGGCTGAAAAAAGGTGATGTACAGGTGTTGTACAGGTGTAACAGGTGTAAATAAGTAATAAACAGGCGGCCAGGTAAGTATAATAGCAGGCCTTGTAAAAAGCATGCCAAAAAGGCTTTATCGTACAAGGCTGAAAAAGGTGATGTACAGGTGTTGTACAGGTGTAACAGGTGTAAATAAGTAATAAACAGGTAGCCAGGTAAGTATAGGAGCAGGCCTTGTAAAAAGCATGCCAAACAGGCTTTATCGTAAAAGGCTGAAAAAAGGTGATGTACAGGTGTTGTACAGGTTTAAATAGGTAATAAACAGGTAGCCGGGTAACTATAGGTAAAACACAGGTGTAATGTCAGTGTAAAGAATGTGTGAAGAGAAGTCATCATCAATGATATCACATTACCAGAGGGTGTTGACTAGAAGGGCCTTAATACCCCCACCCACTAGTGTAAGGTGTGCGACGAGGTAATTACCTGGAGATTGCCTGTCTTAAGAGGTATGTTATGGGTTTTGCTAGGGGAAT
>JAHKBH010000245.1:0-41842 GCA_019049505.1 Pachyrhynchus sulphureomaculatus
AGGATTCAGTATTTGTGTTGTTTAATTAGTGGTAGGGGCAGATACCTCTGAGGAACTTACAATGTTGTCTCAGTATGAAATAACCGGTCAAGTGCAAGTTGAACTTGCGCGATTAATGTTTCGTACGTTGATTGCTTTGAAAATAAAAATGTTTGTTACGGAGGTATAAAATGAACAGTGACTTCACAAAACACACCCCTAAATGAGTTTTCTATAAAGTTTGTTTTCGATCTTTATTGCAAACTGATGACCTAGAAATTTTTATCTTTTTTATATACCAGGTAAATTATTAAAGGTGATAATTTTCGTTCAATCTACATCCTGTGGAGAATATTCCAGAATTTTTTCAAAATTTTTTGATCAATACTTTTCGAGATAAGGGATCGGTTTTTTTCGCAATTTTTTAAAAATAATACGAAGAAAAGTGTGCGCAAGTATCACATTACATATATTTTTTAACTCGTGTTTCTACAAACTTTCATTTGACATCCCATTCGATAACCTGATAAAAAAAAACTTTTTTCACTTTCGATTGCACCCACCAAAACTAACCCCTGAAGTCGAATGGTCTCATGGGTCACATTCAAACCCGATTTTCTTAATTTTGCCGCAAAGACACAATTCATTTCTCGACTTTTGCAGTGACTTTGCCTATGGATCCACGTTTTGGCAAGTCGTCGACATTTTTCGTCTCGTTAAAATGATTTATTCACTGCTTCACAAACGATACCGCATTTTTAATATATTAAAGGCCGCGGAATGTGTCATTTTAAGCCCCCTGAGATAGGAACAAAGAAAGACCTTCTCGAACCGACGCTCTAACAAGTAACTCATTTTGGATTTTACCCGATTTGGACGAAAATTCGGAATAGACTGATACTTTTACTAAAATGTGTCGTAGACAAAGGTTCCCTCTAGCGCTTTTCTGTTGAATTGATAGAATCGCATCTACCAAAAATGAATTATCGCAGACACGTTCTTACTTGACAGACTGTATCTCTATCCTTTTTTATTACAGTAAAAATAGTTTTCAATTCAGGTAAGTCCTCTTCCAGAAAATTCTAAAAATCAATTTTTTACGATTTGTCCATGTGACTGGGATAGAAACGAGATACAGAAGGAATTTTGTTGATTAGCTTTCACCATAATTTTAGGTTACAATAATTTGCGTACAGTATGTACGCTTTAAGAAGTATAACACATGGGCTGAAAAGTCCCGGGCCTAACACATAGATGGCGCTAGTTTTATTGCAGTCACCTTTTTTTCAGTTAATACTAACCTTCAAAAGACAGCTGTTAAAATTTCATGATATTCTATTCATTAGTTTGTGAGTTATTGTGCTAAGAGTGACGCTACTTTTGTTATTTTCAAAACAATGGATCAAAAACAATTTCGTGTTTTAATTTTACACTGCTTCTTGATGGGAAAAAATACCGTTCAAGCGAAGCAATGGCTTGAAAAGTGTTATGGGGACTCCGCTCCATCAGAAACAACAATAAAACGTTGGTTTGCTGACTTCAAACGTGGTCGTAGAGACACCGATGATGCAGAACGCAGTGGATGTCCAAATGAGGCGGTAACACCAGAAAACATCAAAAAAATCCATAAAATTGTTTTGAATGATCGAAAAGTGAAGTTGCGTGAGTTAGCTGACATCGTAAAGATATCAAAAGAACGTGTTGGCTTTATATTGCATGAGCATTTGACTATGAGAAAGCTCTGTTCAAAGTGGGTGCCGCGTTTGCTCACTGTTGATCAAAAACAAGAACGTGTTGATAATTCTGAGCAGTGTTTGGCCATGTTTAAACGTAACAAACCGGAATTTTTGCGTCGATATGTGACAATGGATGAAACATGGATCCATCACTTTACTCCGGAATCAAAACGATCGTCATCTGAGTGGACAGCAACTGGTGAACCTCGTCCAAAGCGCCCGAAAGCACAACAATCGGCTGGAAAGGTTATGGCCTCGGTATTTTGGGATGTGCGTGGTGTAATATTCATCGACTATCTTGAGAAAGGAAATACCATCAACAGTGAATATTATATAGCGTTATTGGAGCGTTTGAAGGCCGAAATTGCAAAGAAACGACCGCATATGGCAAAGAAAAAAATTTTGTTTCATCAAGACAACGCACCGTGTCACAAGTCAATCAAAATAATGGCAAAACTACATGAATTGAACTTCGAATTGCTCCCACATCCACCGTATTCGCCAGATTTGGCTCCCAGCGACTACTGGCTATTCGCAGACCTGAAAAAAAATGCTCGCCGGTAAGAAATTTCGCACGAATGAAGAGGTTATCGCTGAAACTGAGGCCTATTTTGAGGCAAAAGATAAATCGTTCTACAAAAGTGGTATTGAAATGTTAGAGCGGCGCTGGAATGATTGCGTTGCTCTTGATGGAGATTACGTTGATGAATAAAGCTAATTTTGAACCAAAAAAACCGTGTTTTCTTTGTTAGGCCCGGGACTTTTCAGCCCATGTGTTAAGTGTTTCAAATAGCGGATTTGTTTAGCAACTTCAAAAAATTGTAGTTTAACCAATGGTCCATGTTATTGGGATAAAAAAAACATACACATTTTTATAAAAATAATTTTTATTAATCAGTATCAAAATAGTAGATTACTTACAGCATGGGTGCATTGTGAATTATGGCTGAAATTTTTAAACAGCATGATTTTAGAAATTATTAAGCTCTTTGAAATGAAGTAAGTATATATATATATATATATATATATATATATATATATATATATATATATATATATATATATATATATGTATATATATATATATATATATATATATATATATATATATATATATATATATATATATATATAATTTATTTTCCTTTTTTGAACCTTATTATTTTTATTAATTACGTGATTTTCCTAATATTGTGTATTTAGGTTCGGTAATGAAACGATTATTTATTTATTTATTTTCTCAGTCCAATTTCTTGGGCATTCTCAAAGCCTCATACTTCACAGTTCTTGAAATTGTAAGACACTGACGGGTACAATTTCAAGAACTGCAAGTGTGAGGCTTTGACAATGCCCAAAAAATTGGGTGAAACGTCAGAAAAAAATAAATAAATAAATAAATAAGCGTTTCTAACCAAATCTAAATATTTAATAATAGGAAAATCACGTAATTAATAAATAAATAATATATATATATATATATATATATATATATATATATATATATATATATATATATATATATATATATATTATATATATATATATATATATATATATATACATATATATATATATATATATATATATATATATATATATATATATATATATATATATATATAGGGTGATTGCAAAAGTTCATGCCCGATTTTCATAGATGGTAGAAGCATGCACTTTTGACTGTATTGATGTTTCTTTTATAATCATCATCACTTGGATCGTGCTCCTGCTCTTAGGACAGTTAAAAAGTGATTGGGTCAATTTCGAAATGATGACTTCAATCTAAACGATAAACTTCACTCTGGGCGATCTTTCGGCCTTGATAATGACTTTTTCCGTGCCTTAGTGAATAATAATCTACGGATTACTACTGAAGAGATTGCTGAGAGACTAAATGTTGACAATTCGACTGCATTTCGTCATTTAATGCAACTTGGATATACCTCGCAACTCGATATATGGGTTCTGCACATTTTGATAGAACGGAACAAACTGAACCTTGTTTCCACAGCCATTTATCTCTTTGCCCGTCAACAAAACGAACCTTTCTTGGATCAAGTCATAACTGGAGATGAAAAATGGGTTGTGTATAACAACATAATAAGAAACATAAACTGGAAGCATGGAAGTGAAAGAGCAGAATCTATGGCAAATGGCCAAACAATAACTACGGAGAAGTACTGTGAGCAACTAACCCAACCCAATGTTGAAATCCAAGCAAAACGACCAAATTTGGTTAATCGAAATCTTTCACCATGACAACGCTAGACCACATGTCCCTCAACAGACACTGCAAAAACTTAAGGAGTTAAAATAGGAAATCCTCCAGCACCCGCCGTATTCTACTGACCTTGCCTCTTCAGATTTTCATCTGTTTCGTTCTCTGCAAGATAATTTGAATAGCAAAAAATTTGATCCACACCGTTTCTACAAAGAGGGAATGCAAAAACTTGTAAAACGATGGGAGACAGTTGTAGAAAATGATGGAGAGTACATTATTTATTAATAAATACTATTTTTCATGAAAATGGGTTGTATTTAATTTGGTTTCTAATCGGGCACGAACTTTTGCAATTACCCAATATATATACAACTGTTATTGTTACTTTTAAATGCGTTAAATGCTGTAAAAAGTACACTGCAATATTGGAGGAATAGAGGAAGTTCTGTGAAAGACTAAATTATCCATAAATTGTAAATAAATCTACTTTATAAAACAACAAAACCTTATCCACATAATTTAAAATTATAAGTAATTAAAATAAACAGTTAACAAATAAGTTGAATGAATAAAATAAATTTGGCCACTAATGTTATTCGCTACAGGTGTATGAAATAAAAAGAACAATACAGAATATTTATTTCACTCGAAAAAAAAAAACGCCGTAAGGAAACATAATTCCAGCGATAACTCAGAAAATGGGCGAGTTTTTGGACTTACACGTTTGTTTCCCTAATATGTCAAATTATTTCAACTTATGCAAAAGAATTTAAGCTACTTATTTTAGCACACAGTGTTGTGCGGAATTCTGCTTAAAAACAATTTCGAAAAAGAGGTTTCCGACATGGGAAAAATCTGAATTGTCAGAGATGTGATATTGCATATTTAATCCAACAATACACTAACACTGACACGCTTTTCTAGTGTTCTATACAAAGTGAAATTTGATATAATAAAATACAGACCTATTTCAGGTAGAAAAACAATTCACAGTCACTTCTGATTTCACGAAAAATGGGACATACTTTTTTATTTTAGATAAAATCCTTTGCACGTTGTTGAATTTTTTGAATTTTGCCGAAAATTGCAGATATCTTTTGTGTATCATTTTCTATATCCACTATCAATTGTTTCTTAGATAATGGGCCCCTGAAAATCATTCAATTTTTTATTTTAATTCGATTTTTCTGGATAACACTTTTCGATGGTCTTAAAAAATTTATAGTTCTTGTTATAGTTACAATATGCTGTCTACTGAAGCTTTCAAATTAATTTTAATATCTGTTGTCAAATTTTATCATTTTAAATTGCTTGAGTTCCAAATTTTGAACAATAAAGCATTAAAATGGTTAAATTTTCATAGGCAGATTTTTTATCATCTCACTAATTTTGAAGAAGTCAACCATCAAAACGACCTGCGTCAAATTGCCTACCCATATTACCGTTCGATATCAACAAACCACTTTTTGATTTTAATAATTTAATTTAATGAAAGTAAAAAAAAATATTCTCAGAGTCCATTATCGCGACACTTATTGATATTTTATATAGGGAATTTTAGACGAAAATTAAAAACGTACAGAGTATTTCATTTAAAGTAAAAACGTATGTCATGTTTTCCATGAGTGACAATTCTTTTCCTATTTTAAATAGGCATGTAATTTCACTATTTTTTATATACAATTTCATTTTGCGGTTATGTGTACCTAGCCTCGGCCAGAAATGGCGCTACTACTATTTAAAAAATTATACTTTTCATAAACATAACCTTTCACAAGAATCCTGTCAAAGTTTCAAGTCGCTGCGTGATTTAGTGTGTGAGTGGCAGCCATTTAAACAGAACAACTTCTGTGATTTCACAACAATGGAAAAAAATTGAATATCGAGCAGTGATAAAATATTTGTTTTTAGAAAAGAAAAGACTAACGAGATAAAAAAGGAACTCAGCGAAGTTTATCGGGACTTTGCACCTTCGTTATCGACCATAAAATATTGAACAGCTGAATTCAACCGCGGTCGTACAAGCATTTTTGATGAAGAACGTTCAGGTTGTCCAAGTGAGGACACCACATCAGGAATGACTGGAAAAATGCAAGATATAATAAATGATTGATGGGTGAAAAGTGCGTGAAAGGGCTGAGACTGTGGGCATCTCAGTTGAACGGGTGCAGAACATTTGGATTTGAGAAAGCTTTCCGCAAGATGGGTGTTGCGACTGCCCACAACTGACAATAAACACGTACGCGTCTTAACTTCAAAAGAATGTTTGACGATGATAAAGCGCAATCAAAATGATTTTGACGTCGATTCATAACGGTTGATTGAAACATGGATTCATCACAGCACACCAGAGACCAAAGAAGAGTCCAAACAGTGGGTTTTCCGTGGCGAAACCGCGCGAAAGAATGCCAAGGCGACTTTATCGGCCAATAAAGTCATGCGCACAGTATTTTGGGATACAAGCGGCATAATCCACGTTGATTACCTTGAAAAGAGCAAAACGTTTAATGGAGGGTATTACGCCAACTTACTGAATCGTTTCAACCATGTTGTAAAGGAAAAACGTCAGCAATTGGCAAAGAAAAAAATTCTGTGCACACTTGTGTCATCGCCATGGCAAAATTCCATGAGTTAGGATACGAATTGCAGATTTAGAACCCAGCGATTATTTCCTACTTCCTAATAAAAAAAATTAATCGGTGAAAAAAAAAATTTGGCTCACACGATGAGGTTACTACTGAAACAAACGCCTATTTTGAAGAGTTGAAGAAATCGTATTTCTTAGATGGGATGCAAAAGATAGAAAAAAGTTGGACTAAGTGTATCGAGATAAAAGGAGACTATGTTGAAAAAATAAAATAAATTTTACACATCAAAAAGTTTTTTTTCTTGTCAAGGCCAGGTACTTATCAAATGTCGTACCTCAAGTGCTGTAATAGTAACGTTTGTTACAGAAGTATGATAAGCTCAATGTTAGGATTGGCAGGGTCGGATAAGAAACCACATTCATCATTATGTTTCATCTTAAGAAACTTAGAAAAATCTTTACGGATGTTACAAATAGTAAAAAAGTTAATGCGATAAGTTTAAAAAAATGACGTTTATATTTCATAAGTTTTAAAATAGTCTGAAGAGAACTGAAATATAGTTGGAAGAGCATCCAATTAGTTAGACTAACAAAAAAAGGCATAAGATGGAACTATGGTCGTATTCCAGGTTATGAGCTGTATGCAACAGGACACTTGTTACTCTATCAAAAAATCAAATACATGATGTATCGAATTGTGCATATGTACCTGCCAGTGTACACAGTCTCATTTAGGTAGTAAGGAGTTTAATAAAACTGATTGTTCCAGTGTTAGTAGGTCCCCTAAATAAAATGTAAGTGGCTGAAAATATGCCTGTTTTAATAACGGAAACAACTAAAGATAAAGTATTACCTGCAGTGAATAAACTAGATCCTAAAACCTAAAGTTAAAACCAAACCGTTTAAAATTTCTCTAAATTTAATATTAGACATTTTGAATTAAAATATGCAAAAAGGCTTACCAAAATTTTAAACGACTTGGAATATAATTAAAACAAATTAATAAGGTAAGAAGTTTATGGCGTATCATTTGGCTGGTTTTCAATAAGATTTGCTTGCAACTAACTTTTAACTTGTCAGTATCTAATATAAAAAAATATTACCATTTTATTATTACTATTGTAAACTCTTTCGGTAGCACATGTTTGAAAACCTACTCAACGACAAGTCATATACTTATATAACAAAAAAAAATCAGTCGAATTAATAATATACATAATTTTTATATTATTTAATAGCCATAAAACATTTATAGCCTTATAGATTAGAAGCTGCAACGAGCTAATTTTATGTTTAAACTACAATATTTCAAAACTCTAGTTTTCATTAAAAGTGGGTTGTGTGACAGTGACTAATTTTAAAAACGCGAGCGATGCATGTGTCTTTTGATAGCTGCATAAATTATAAACCTGAACGTTTTTGGCCAAAAAAATTTTTTAGAATCAGCAGGAACAAAATCGTTAAACTTTATTATCACAGTAAAAATTCACATCTAGGAAAAATAAACTGTTAATTTCTCACAAAACAGTAGTTATATTATAGGGAATGCAGTTAAAAATAAGGAGTTTGTCGTCTACTTCCAGTCTAGCCGGACCTTATAACAGGTAACTATTACGTTCAAAACTACACAGCTCTGAACGGGAAATCAATATCCTATATTTGTGACAAATTTCAACTTTCTATGTCAAATAGTTTCAGAGAAAATCGGGTGTAACGGACAGATAAATACTGATGTGATCCCATAAGTGTCCCATACTGAACATTAAAAACATACTGATAACCTCCTATATAAACATTTTTAGAATTTTTTTCCATACCATTCTCCAAATATGTAAGAAAACGTAAAAAGACCTATTTAACTTAAAAAAAATTCGCGAGAAGGATGTACAAAAAAATTAAAAAAAGAGTCGAGCAGAAAAAAATATCTGTAATGAAAATTTTCGAGGCAACACTACTCGAGCAACAAAAATGCAACTAAAAAAAGTCAATAATATTCTTTATACGAATAGCAATACTACTGACATAATTGGGCTTAAAATTCAACATTTGTGACTTTTTTTACCTTGTTAAAGCTACTTAGCAGCCTTAAGAGAATGCAGAATCGATTATAGATACGCAAAATTAATAGAACATATATACAGCACTACTTCAGCCACCATTAAGCTTCATAAATCAACACCATCATTTCGAATTGAAAGAGGAATCCAACAAGGAGATACCTTATCCCCACAACTTTTTATAGCAACGTTGGAGTATGCATTTAAAACTTTGAATTCGGATAATATGGGAATTAATGTAGATAGCGAATATCTGAATTATCTTAGATTCGCAAACGACATCGACATGATTGCAGATAATATGGGAGATGCAATAAAAATGGTAGAAAAACTGAAACCAGCTGTAGGAAGAACTGGTCTAGAACTAAACATGGAAAAGGCCAAACTCATGACTAATCTGGTATAAAGTGAAGAGATAAACATATCTGGACAAACTATAAAGCAAGTAGAGGACTACAAGTATTTGGGGCACGAAATAAGATTGGGCAGAGACGTGCGAGATCCAGAGAAGAATTGGCTTTGGGTGGGCAGCTTTCGGAAGACTACGTGATATGTTTAAGAGCAACGATATATCTTTAAGTCTAAAACGAAAAGCAAAGTGTAATGCCAGTCATGACATACGGAGTTGAAACTCCAACTCTGACAAGGAAGATAACACAGAAATTAAAAGTAGCACAGTTTGCAATGGAAAGGTCAAGACGAGATAGAATCTCGAACAGAATCATTAAAGATCGTACAAAAATAGTAGATATTATAAAACATATTACGGAGCTGAAATGGAGGTGGGCCGGTCACGTGGCGCGCTGGACGAAGAGAATTGTTGAGTGGAGACCGCGGCAAGACAAAAGAAGCAGAGGCAGACCACCTAGCCGATGGACGGACGACCTAAAGAGAATTGCCCCGGACTGGATAACGAAAGCACAACATCGAGGGGACTGGAAGGACTTGGAGGATGACTATGTCCAGCAGTGGACGAGAGAGGCTGGATGATGATGATGATGAAAGCTACTTTATTCAAAAACTACATTTCTTGTCCATGTAAATAGACATGCATTTTTGTTCCCTCGACAATGTCAATTTTAGATTTTGTCAGATCACAGTTTTTTATTTTTTACTGACTGTGAAATGGACTGTTATCAGGTCAAAAAATGTTTTGTATAATGCTCCCACTTTTAATAAGAACAACAAGTATTAAAAATAAAAAATTTTAATTAAAAAGTTCTTTATTTGCTGCATACTTTTTTAATCCTCCAATAATATATAATATAATGTCTTTTAATTTCGTTATCTTAAAATTAGCTTTCCTACATGGCATGCATTTCCTCTCTTCAGCGTAAGAACGTACAGAAAAACTTGAAAATACAGAATTACTTTAGAGTTTACATATAATTCGTTAAAATAAAATTTTACTATTTAATGATCGACCTTTCTGTTAAGGGGGTATTCTGGTCTAGCGGGTTCAAAAAATCGATTTTTTTTGCACCTATTTAGTATAGAGAAAATTTCTACAAAACCATTACGCACGATTCGCAATATTAATAAAGTTACGGCACTATATACAAAGCGGCATTCGGCGCGCTTAGTGTTCAGGCCGCACGTATATGTGCGCTCGTCCGACTTCGCTCGAGAAGACAGAGCACAACATAGGGAAGAATTTTCAGCTCTGCATGATTTTTTTGAGCAACTCTATGGATCAAGAATAGGTAATTGATCGTAAGTAAAAGTGTATCTGTGTAATCAGTACACAAATCTTTAAACGCGTTTTTTCTCGAAATCACTTTTTTCAAATTGGCGACCATGATATCTCAAAAACCAGTTGAGCAATTGAGTCATGCTTGGGCACAAATCTTCAGTATATATGTGGCTATAGCCCCTACTACCACCAAGTCAAAATTTTTTGTTTTGTATTTTTACAGCCCTTTAAAGGTAAAAAAATGGTCAAAAATAGATATTCAATTTTCTAAATGACGCCATTTTTTACATTTTTACAATTTTTTTTTTTTTATTCTGGTACCGGCTATAGCGACATTCTTACTAATTAAGAATCTCTTTGGTTTTTTTGTTTCAGATGAATAGAACTGCTGAAATCATTGTCGCCATCGAGAACCGTTTGCTTCTTCGCGTTTTTTTCATATATTTTTAACCCTGATTATTTGTAATTGTTTAGTAGTATAGAAATTTGCAAACATATTTCATTGTAAACAACCATTTTGCAATAACCTTTATACTTTTCTCTCAAAAATATCATAAAATCTCGACCGCTAGGCCAGAATAACTAAAATTCTTACATGAATTATGTTTTACCTTTTATCAAAAATAAGTTATAATTTCATAATAATTCGACTAAACACATGCCCCGTAAAA
Organism: Pachyrhynchus sulphureomaculatus; assembly: GCA_019049505.1. Taxonomy (NCBI): domain Eukaryota; kingdom Metazoa; phylum Arthropoda; class Insecta; order Coleoptera; family Curculionidae; genus Pachyrhynchus; species Pachyrhynchus sulphureomaculatus. The sequence goes on from JAHKBH010000245.1 coordinate 10,945, forward strand.
ATGCAGTCCACTTGTTTAATAAATAAAAATGTAGGAGTTAAATACACATTATTTTAATTCTATTTTATTACTAATTAGGTAAATTTAAGACACTGTTCAAGGCATTCAAGGCTCGGATATTGTATCATAAAAACAAACATTATTTACGAAATATGTATATTGTATATAGCACCATTATCTCGTTAACCTTCGAATAGGTTTTCAGAGATTCTGTTATCCCAATATCTCCATGTCAAACATTATTATGTACACTAATACAATTATGTACACCATCTGTCCAAAAAGTTCCCGGATTCATTTTTCCCCCGGCCTTTAAGCAGCGCCATCTTGGAAACAACAGTAAAAGCTTGAACTCACATATGTAAACAACATATTTGCATCCAACCACCCAGCTGTGATCAGTCAGTGCTGAGTAGTAGACAAGTGTTCGTACTCCACCGCCCCTTATTCGCCTGATTTAGTCCCTAGTAGCTTTTTTTTAGTCCCAAAAATCAAGGTCGACATTAAGGATCAACGCTACAACGATTTGGAGGATATTAAAGCGACGGTGACGCGCGAGTTAACCATGATTTCAAAACAATATTTTTCTAACAGTTTCACATGGTTGTATGAACGTTCTGACTTGTATTGAGGTCGGAGGGGACTATATAGAACTCCGGTTCCCAACTGGTGGGTCGCGACCTACAAGAGGGTCGGTCGCCTTGGCTTTTTTAGGTGGTCGCCGATTATCAATTTTAAAAACCAAAATTAAATTTTTAAATTTAAAGGTAGGTGTTAACATGTTAAAAATTTATTTATGCTTGGCAACACATGAGATATGCCACGTAATCAGTGGACGGCTGGCGCATGCACTTCTCCTTATACCTGCCGAAATCCGATAGGCTATTTATTTCAGGAAAAATCGTTACCTCAATTTTGGTGTGTTATGTGTTATTCGCATCCTAAAGTTTCCATGCTTTCTTTTCGAATATTAGTGTCATTTGCTTCGACTTACCTCTGCGAAAGTGAATTTTCAATTCTTCTGCAAATCGAGACAAAAGCCAGGAATAAGCTGGATATTCAAGATGACATGAAATTGGCCTTTACAAAAACTCAACCAAGAATTATAACACTTGTTAAGCAGATGCAAACTCAATCATAACATTAATAATTAATACTTTATAACAAATTTCACTGTTAAGTCCTAAAATATATTTTTTCAACCCCTTTATTATCTTGTTTTATTAATCCAATATGGCGGATGGGAAAGGGGGGTCGCGAACATTTTTTAAAAAATCTAAAAAGGGTCGCGATTAAAAAAGGTGGGGAACCACTGATGTAGAATATCTGAAGTAATAAAATGTTCACTTTTGATTTTTCTATTTTTTTTTTATTAAGACAGTCCGGGAATTTTTTGAACAGACGGTGTATGTATGGAGCTATAGATTCGTTGACCTTAAATTATAATAACTAAATCATTAGTTAGTTCTCGTATCCAGTACCAGTTACTTCTTACATAAGCTCACTAATCTGACCTAATCTAACATGTTATTGCCAAAATTTACAACTTTATCTTTTAGGATTCCTACTTTTCAAATCTCACGACCCATGGAATGCTTTAATTTACCATATTCACATTATCTACTCTAAAATATTATTGCTTGTTAAAAATATTATTGATATTTATAAACGTTTCGTTTCACACCAAATCTGAATATTTAATATTTTGATCTACTGAAGTACCAATTCTTGTGTGTAGGAAATATTACCGGTCAGATTTAGGTTAATTACCGGTAAAACTACCCAGAGCTCCAAACTTAATTCTACTTCACATTTTATGAGTGCATTTTCATATCATCTTTGTCCCTGAATTCGCGTACAAAAAGTTGTTATAATGGAAGCATGCAAATACCCCGATCTTGAGATATTGGTAAAATTACCGGTAACACAGGTGGCCAAACATTTTACCCAAAAACCATAATATACTTTTCCGAAGGTTTTTGACGCGCTGAATTCGAATCCGAGGTCAGAATTTCTCTGTTGGAGTGCGAAAATCACGGTTTTTTCGACATATTTGAGGTTATGTTACATCGAAAGGTAATTTTTTTTTATCAAACCATTAATGGAATCCGAAAGAACTACTATTCCTCTTCAAAACGTATTTAGATCTATCCGGGTATCTTTTTTCATCTTTGAGAAATTGTATGTTGAAATTAAGTATTTCGACTTTTTCCTCGATTTTTGGAAAATAAAAGGTATCGAATAAATACAATTCTTCGACGCACTAACTTTTGTAATGATTGTTAATTTATGGTGAAAGATGTTTCAAATTAGACTTATTTTGAGTTTAATAAACAAATAGAAAAATTAATGCGTCGAATTTATTCGATGCCTTTCATTTTCCAAAAATCGAGAAATAAGTCTAATTACTTAAATTCAATATACGATTTCTCAAAGATAAAAAAAGATATCCAGACAAATCCAAATACGTTTTGAAGAGGAAAAGTAGTTCTTTCGGACCCTATTAATGGTTTCATAAAAAAAAATTACCTTTCGATGTAACATAATCTCAAATATCTCGAAAAACGGTGATTTTCGAACTTCTAGGTTAAAATATCTCGAACACCGGAGCCATTAGAGAAATTCTTACCTCTGATTCGAATTTGACGCGTCAAAAACCTTCGGTTTCTGGGTAAAAAATTTGTCGGCTTGTGTAATTTAAAAACCCTATTCGTGTGTCTATTAAAAATACGTTGGAGTATAGCTTCAACAAAAGGTTAAGGACCTTTTTTTATTATTTTAAAACAAAAAAGGTTACCACTGGCTAAAAATCATGTTAGGTAAACAAGGTTTACATAATAAATGTTTACAAAAAAAGAGAGCTAGTAGAGCATACTTAAATATTATACAATATACGTATGTTAGAATATCAGAAAAAAAGGATATTTCAACATGAAAAAACATATAAAAAACAGAAAATGACATTTCAATGAATGTTATATAAGTGATAAATTTGGTTGTAAATTAATGTTTTAAAAAAACTAATGTACATATACAGCGCACTTCAAAAATTCACATTATATGGGAAAAATTTTATTATTATTTATATTTACCATATTATCAGTTTTAATTGAAATTTGTTTCAGTAAAGATGAAAAAGTACAGGGTGATCATTTTCAGACGCCCGGCCCCGAATTATGGAAAATTGCTGGATATTTATTTTTTTTAAATGTAGAATGGTATAGTGCATGTCAAGGACTATACTGACGTATTTGACATTTGGTAGTGAAATAGACGCTGATCGCCGCGACGCCAAACAACTTTTTTTTCCATAGACCCACCTTTTGTAAAACGGCATTGAAAAGCCCTAATTTTTTCCGACATTTTTTGCTAAAAATAGTTTCTTTCTAATTTGTTTTGTAAAAAAATTATGCAACAAAAACCCTCTAAAATTTTATTTTTTGGTCATCGCGGTTGCCATGGATCGTATGAGACGTTTGGCGGTTTTCAAACAATTTATCTAGTAGGCGGCTGTCATACTTTAATCTGACAGTTCTTGTTTGCACACTTATTCAATTCAATGAAGTCAAACTAAGTAAATAGTGTGTTAATAGCTTCTGGTTGAAATGATTCCCCACGCTGAGAAAGTAGATATGATTCTTATTTATGGAAAAGCAAGAAGAAATTCTCGGGAAGCCGTTAGACTGTATCGAGAACGTTACCCCAACAGGTATATCCCGGATCACAGTATGTTTTGTCGATTAGAACGAAATTTGGGGAGCAATATGAATGTATTTTCTGGACAGGAAGGTATTTCTAAACGAAAAACTGTTTTAACAGATGAAAAAGTAGTCGAAATTGTGCAATATTTTCAAAACCATCCATATAATTCAATCAGATAAGTAAGCATTCAATTAAATGTATCTTATGGAGCTAGTCAGAAATCTCTTAAAACTTATCTAATCTAATCTTCAGTTACTAACACAACTTGATTTGGAACGACAAATTTTGTAGCAGAAATGACAATTAAATATGACAAAGAACGTTATTTTCCAAATCATATATTATGGACAGATGAAAGTCATTTTGTCAACAACGGCAAACCTAAGAGAAAAAATTATCATTACTGGGCTGATGAAAATCCATACAACGTTATTCAAATTAGAATCAAGCCCATTATGGCGTAAACGTATGGTGTAGAGTAACTGGGAGACATTTGGTTGGATGATACTTTTTTGAGGAAACTGGAAATAGATACCTTAATTTCTTGGTTAATACTCTACCAGTTTTATTAGCAAATGTTCCCTTTATTTTAAGAAGGCATATTTGGTATCAACACGACGGAGCACCACCTCATAAAAATGCTGCTGTTAGAGAGTATTTAAATGAACGGTTTCAACGAAGATGGATAGGGTTTCGCAACCCAGTTATTCAATGGGCAACTAAATCATCAGACCTTAAGCCGTTAGTTTTTTTCTTGTGGGGGACTCTTAAAGATATTATATACAAAACTGCGACAAATGTTATTGAGCACTTAAAGGCAAAAATATCAGATGCGTGCAATAATATATCTGAAGAAATTACTCTTATTTACAAAGCCTTTCATCAAGCGTTAATGAAAAGAATAGAAAAATGATAGAAGGAAGACATCTAGAAAATTTCTTTTGATATTTTTTTTTTTCATTTTTTAAGTTCAAACATTTAATTTTATAAATATGAAATAAGTTATGTAAAGTTAAAAGTTATATAGTTATTTTGTGGTTTTAATAAAAATATTGTGTTCTTATTTTTTATTTTACTAAAAGAAAAGCCTCAACAGAATAGTAACTAATATTATTATAATTACTGTCAGATTGAAATATGACAGCCGCCTACTAAATAAATTGTTTGACAACCGCCAAACGTAGCATACGATCCATGGCAACCGCGATGAAAAAAAAAAATATTTTACTATATTATAATATTTTTATAATGTTGACATTTCGTGAACCTTGCGTCAAAGGTCACATAACTCTTAGGCGTTATGTGTGTTTTTATAAAGAAAAGTCATTATAACTTCAACTTATGTTTAAAAAAATTAACAATGTGATTAACAAACATCCAATTTTCTGGCGTTTTAGAAATATCGGAAATATTAAAAAAATTGGTAAAAATTAAAAGTTTCAACTGGCCACTAAAATTCTGTTTACCAATACTATTGTTTTTATAAAATTTTTCCAAATTTTAACATCTGTTTTTGACTTTTTTTTTAAATGACAATTTTGACAGGTAACGGCAGTTCATCTTTACAGTTTGAAGTTCAATTAAAACTTGTAAAACGAATTTTCACATATAACGACAACTATTCGGAAAACACTACATAAGATCTATTGATTTTTGTAATAGAAAATTCCCATTTTGATATCTAAAGAACTGATATGTTAGCAAGCAGATTTTTCTTAAATTCTATAATGTACTTTAAATACAACATATAAATTCGTATAATAAAATATTATGATTCCCGACCCTGATAATATAGTATTACTTTTTACTGTATGTTTTTTCAATAATCTAAGGTATTACCTAACTTTTAAACAAATTAATATTTTAAGTTCTATTTTTAACTTTCAGCTGCTTTAATTAATAGAAAAAAAAACAAGTTTGTTGTCAGTCAAATTAAATTCTTTTTTAGCTTATCCTCAACCAACTCTCTTCGAACCGAAAGTGTCAACTATACATACATATTCATACATATTATATCTCCATCTTAGTGACAGGTTGTTATACCCAACAAAACTGTGCCCAGAAGCAACCCGATTTAGGGGAAAGCAAACAGTTGCTATTACTAAAGTCAAAAGATATTATATTAGTAGGGCAATATGGCTAGCACTACTGTCTAGTATTACCTCAAAGTTTTACCCTTTGATACACCTTTATAAGCTACCCTGACCTATAGATTCATAACACCAAAGAAATATTCATACCTAGAACCCACGCTTCCATTTACCACATTGTGTCAGTTTAAAAGTCCACGATAATAGATGGCGTCACTTTCTGGACCAATCATAGTGCGTAATTTAGGTCAGTCTTAAGAGGGTCAATCCCAGTTTAACGACGCTTCACGTGAAAAAATCAAAGAAAACAACCAAAAGTTTAACAACTTGACACGCGGCTTGTAAATTAGTTTTCAAAATCAAATTATAATTAAAATTACGTTCTAACCAAGTTTCTAAACTACCTACTAAATATGACCTATAAAAAATTATAGATTAGAGCACTTAAAACTGTGTAGGTCCTACATAATAGATGGCATCACATGAAAACGAGGTACAGTTTCTAAGTAGTTGAAGAATCAAGATATATTTGAATCTATTACACCACACACAAAAATGAAAATAATGTTATATCACCAGCACGCAAATCCTGTACTGTTGTGTCATTAAAGCTTAAAAATAGGTCAGAAGTAAAGTAGGGTTCAGTTTTATGAGTGTATAAGGCAGACATTTTCGGTTCGAAGGTTGATTAGAGCCTCACGAACAAAAGGTGCCTTCTTATTTTCAGCGATGGATCCGGCGAAGGCATTGCTGTCATTTCACTTGCTCCTAAAGTGTCTGATTAAGCAATATATTTTTAAATCGACTGTTGCATCCATCAGGCTTCTAGTTGTTTGGTGGATAAAACATAATCTCATACGAGAAATTATTTATGGAAAAAAAAATAACATGACTTCTGAATTCTGATTTTTTAGGTTGTATTAGAAGAACAGAGCAAAATAATAGTAATTCCGCTTGCTATCAAGAGCAAAACATGAAAAAGGTTATGTTTGTCAAGCACTCTTCTATCTTAACTTTTATATTTTTCAAGGCTTGTTAATCCACCAATAATGACGTCAGTACATCATGTGTTAAACATACAGTCACAAATTCAATAAATGATGGAATCCAACGATGATGATAAGAATCTGCCTCAGAATATAAGGTACTCAAAACGGATGTACAAAAAAAGCTGGCTGAATTAAACAATACATGCAACTTTAGTGTACTTATAAAAAAATAAAACTTATATGGTAGTTACTGTTAGGGTTCAAGGCGATTGTGTTATTTGGAACTATATTTTATATATTATTTTAATCCAATAGAATTCGTTTAAAAGTTCATGAGCTTATACGTTATGTAAAAACCCTGTTGATGAAGAAGGATAATAAAAAACACAAATTATTACAAATCAGTTACAGGTCCTGACAAAGTAACCCTTAGGGGGGCTGAAGAAGTGGTCGTGATTGTAGAAATGCTATCGACTGAAGCTTTGCCATCGTCAGATGGATCAGAAGTGGTGACTTCGTTTCTACGTAACAGGCTGGATAACCTTTATAAATAAAAATAAAAATATATACATTACCTAAAGAACTCCCTCACACTACTATGGTATTACAGAAATCTCAGCGTGTTGACAGTATGGATCGACTTATCCTTATGATTTGTGCGACATATTATCACGCCATATTTTTCAGCCGCCGCACAGTAGGGCAAAATACCCGAAAAATTGAAAAAACCTCCTAAAGTACTTCAGTAAGATCGGTTACTTATTTGTGGTGCCAATTCCAATGTATTTTTTCGTGCCGAATCGAATAGAAAATTTTTTAAGTCGACAGGACCAACTGGCTGCAAGCTATGGCAATTTATTCAATGTTATTACCCACAAAACGTGATTTTTCTGAATAATTTCAAAATTAGTGCAATTATTGATGTATTTTCGTGCTTAATCGAACTGTCTTAATGTCATTAAGACAGAGATTTTTGAATTTGCAAAAAAATAGAGTTTTAACACTCTGCAGACGTCCGAGCCTCCGAGGCCCGTTTTGTAACTACTCTTGTAACTACTTTTGTGTAAATGACACAAATTTCAGATTTACTGAAATTTAGGGTCTGCTTAAAAAGCGTAGAAGTTTATTTACCTTAGACTGGACGGTTCTACTTATAATAAACTTAACTATCGTTCCAGACGGGTGGGCCTCTCAGGACCTTCTATATAAAAACCATATTGCATGTCTCACAGGGAGGAGCCAGTTGGCGGACAATATATAATTCCACTCTCTTTTACGATACCAGTGGAATCTTGATTGTGTGTAGGAATGGGTGGTGGGGACAGATTACGTTCTTGTGGCAAAGAATTCACTATATACGTTCATAAATCAGTTCAACTGTAGTGTTCAAGTAAAACTGACTACCTGTATTTGTTCTTACATAGTATCAAGTGAAAGAAGGCTAACTATTGCTGAAATGGATAGAATGTTAGGGGGAAGAACTTTCTAGTGATTCGGAATCGGAGATGAACTTGGATAAAAGTGACACATGTAATTTACCTTCTACTGGTATATATCCACCAATGAAGAGCAAACTTGATGCTCCCTGCCACTTGTTGATCGCAGAGGGTGAAATTATGGACATAATGTTCTGAATAATGCGGACGGTCCAACCCGATGGGCTGAGAGAAGCTATCAATTAGCGGCAGCAGAAAAAAATATATCGGTTTACTTATTTTGATGAGGTCTACAAATTATAGATAGTAAGATGTTTAGTCGACAAGATTGTCGCCCAATTTATAGTAAAATAATAAGCTGGGATCGGTTCAAGGATATGATATGAGGTTTGACGACACAGAAAAAAGAAAAAAACAGAGAACTAATGATAAGCTACAGCCTATCCATGAAGTTTTTGAATGCTGGAATTCTTACTTGTGAGAAGCTTACGTGCCTAGATGGTCTATGTCCGTGGATGAGCAGTTGCTAACGTTCCGTGGACATTGCTCATTTCGCCGATACATACTATCAAAACCTGGGAAATATGGCATTAAATTTTGGATGATATGTGACTCTTTTACAGGCTACGTTTGGAAACTTCAGGTTTACAAAGGAAAAGAAAAGGGGGAAAACCGGAAGTAAAGAGTCAAGGATATGGTTCAAGAAATTATAAAAAAATGGGAGAAATATTACCTGCGACAACTTTTTCCCCAGTTTTTTCACTGGCAGAAGAACTTCTAAAAATGAACCTGACATTAGTGGGCACCATTGAAAAAAACTCTCACTAGCATTTCAGCTACAAAAGGTGGTGCAGTCCATTCTTCACTATTTAGATATTGCCCAAAATGGAACAAAGAGTACTCTTATACAGTCCCTGGCCAAATTATTAGACGCACTGCAAGATTTCATGTAAAATATTAATTACCGAGTGATATTGTACCGTTTTATTATTTTAAATTGATTTGTTTTTTATTTTTATATTATCCAATCAATTACCTATTTATTTGACATAAATAAAACAGCATTAATTTAGAAAAGCATAAGTTTATTAAGTTTTAAAGAAAAGTGAAATTAATGTTAGTAAAAGTCAATATTTAGTTGAGCCACCTTTAGCCGCTATCAAAGCTTTAATTTTGCGCGGCATGCTATCAATGCAAGATTGTACTGTCTCCTGCATTTGAGGATGATGATTCCACACATGAATAATCTTTTCTAGGAGCTGGGTTTTGTGGGTAATCACATCTTTAGCCACTTCTCTTTTCATCAGCTCCCACACATTTTCAATGGGGTTCATATCAGGGCTATTACCCGGCCAATCCAACAGAGGGATATTTTTTTCTGCCAAAAAAGCTTTAACAGATCGAGCAGTGTGGCAGGGAGCTCCATCTTGCATGAAAGTGAATGGTTCCTCATTTGGAAACCATTCTCTGAGCTGCGGAATCAACCGATTTTGTAATACTTCTTTGTACTGATCTTGCCTCATTATTCCTTTGACGACGTACAGACGTCCAGTGCCCTTGCCGCTAATGACTGACCAAATCATCACTTTGGTGGGATGTTTAACCGTCGGGACGACACAATCAGGATAAAACTTTTCTCCATGACGACGACGCACATACTGAGCTTTATTCTGCAAAATTTCGAATGTGCTTTCGTCACTGAAGCAGACCTGCCAAAAATAGGAAAAATATATAAACTTCCATGTTTATTTGCTTTAATTAACTGAAAATGATAATAATGTATCAATTATTGATTAAATTGCTGTATCTTACCGATCTCCAGAAGTCCACATCTTTGTCTTGCCATTGTTTGGCCCACTTCAGGCGCTTTGCTTTCATTGCAGCTGTTAACTTGGGCTTCCTGGCGGGGCGACAGGCCTTAAAATCTAATTCTTTCAATTTTCTTCGAACAGTGCGCTCAGAAGCATTTACGCTAGCATCCTGGAGTTGTGATTTTATTACCTTTGTGGTAGTAAATCTGTTTTCTACACAAATTTTCTTCAAACATCTCTCTGACCGTGGAGTGAAAAATTTTTTTCTACCGCATCTTTTCTTTCTTTTCGGGATTAATTCCTTCCCTGACTCAATTTTCTTTTTTATGCGTCGTACACTAGCTTCAGAAACCTCCAATCTTCGTGATATTTCTCGGTTTGTAAATATTTTCGCAATCACAAGGGCCTTCACTTCAGCTTTTTTACGTCGTGAAAGATCGCCTTTTCTACCCATAATGAAAATAGTCCAATTACTTTTTTAAAACACTGCATACAAAATAAACTAATAACTGAGTAGTATAAAACTGTTAAACAAACAAACAATCACAGTCCATAAAGCCACAGAAACACGTCCGTACCTGACTCGATTCCGATCGCGACTGATACAGGTTTGTACTTATTTACGTTCATGTATCACTTTGTCAACACAGTATTGCCATATGTTAAAAATAAATACAAATATGTAGTCCACAACAATTCTTTTAAATAAAAATCAATAATATTGTAGTTTAAATATACCATTATTGCATAAAAACTCTTAAGAAACATAAAATTAGTAAAAAAAAATACAGTGCGTCTAATAATTTGGCCAGGGACTGTAAGTACTCTGCACAACCAAAGGAAAAGCTCAAGAATTCTCAGAGCAAGCAACAACGAAAAAAACTGGCTATTCAGGCGAAGCAAAAAGAAGAACGTGCCACATTTGTCCAAGCAAAAAAAAAAACAGAAAATCAAAATGTGTGTGTACAAAACGTAGTAAGAACGTAGGTTCAGAACTTTCAGCATTCATGTAAATAAAAGTTTTGTAAATAAATACAAAATATTTAATATTTTAATAAAATAAATATAAATAAATAATAATTTTTTAATAAATTCTGTGAATATTATTTTTAATCCTAAAAAAATTGTGTGTTTGCGACTAAACCACAGAACGGGCCTCAGAGGCCCGATCTGTCGTTAAGGGAACGTGAATGCGCCCGTCCGCAGAGTGTTAAAGGTATTTTATGCAAGTACATTAAAGGTTTAAAATAAAATTAGGTACTCCACATTATATGCAAAATGGAGGTAGAGCATTAATTATTAAGGAGAACTTAATGAATTCCATATGGGCCATGGGACTGAGAGGCATGCTATCTATTCCCAGGTATTTTTCAGGTAACAATGCTCTTTTGTAACGAAGTTTTAATGCGAATTAAATCATGAAAAAGGATATATTACTTAGATGAGACCTAGATAAATGAAAAAGGACATCCAATCTTGGATGACCGAAAAAAACATTTCATTTCCAAAAGACAACGTTAAGAGAGAATTATGAGAACTTGAAGTTTTCAGAAATAAAGACAAGGACACAAGTTTCGTCATAGACGAAATGGCAAAAAAAACGTAATATTATTTATCGCCTGCCACCATATCACTGCGAGCTTAATCCGATAGAACTTATATGGGCACAGGTTAAAAGTAAAGTCACCAGAAACAATACGACCTATAAATTAGCAGACGTATAAAACCTCTTGTTGTTTGACTTCCTTACATGTATATTTTTTCATTAATAAGGTTTCATTATAAAATGTTATTTTTTTCTAATAAATGTTTAAAGATTATAAAACTGTTTCATTCATACTATTCGCAAGTAATACGTATACGCTCAGGCCCACCACCACTGGCCAGAACTATTTAAAACTATTAGAATATTAGACCGAGGCCAGATAATGTTGAACTGCTACATTACAGGTACATTTTACCTGTAAAACTTTGGGACCCTTACTACTGCTTGATGCTAATTTGCATAATTCTAGATAATTTATTGCTATCACTTCCAAATAAATTGGATATAGTAAAAAACTTTAAAGGAAATAAAAAATATGAATTTAAAGAATATTTATTTAAATGCAATAACCAAATCGAAATATTGAAATATATTGTACATATACGTGAAAGATTCATAACACCTCTCGATATATTGAGTCTCTCATCTTACCGCGAAATTGCATTCACGTCACGAGCACTGCCAAGCGTACGCCCAGCCGCTAAAATTAGGAATAACACGTAGGCTGAAAATTTTTTGGTCTAGCTACTTAAAAACACATTTTTTTTGAAAAATTCGACCTTTTCTAACTTTTTTATTCCTTTCCTTTAAAATAGGCCTCAGTTTCGGCGATAACTTCTTCATTGGAGCCAAATCTCTTTCCGGCGAGCATTTTTTTGAGGTCTGCGAATAGATAATAGTCGGAGGGTCAAATCTGGAGAATATGGTGGATGGGGAAGCAATTCGAACTTCAATTCATGCAATTTTGCCATCGTATCCATTGACTTGTGACACGGTGTATTGTTGGGGCCATTTCTTTGCGATTTCTGCCTTGAAACGCACCAATAACTTTATATAATATTCGCTATTAATGGTTTTCCCTTCTCAGCATCGTCGATGAAAATTATTTCATGCGCATCCCAAAATACAGAGGCCAAAACGTTCCCAACCGACTGTTGTGTCTCTGATCGCTTCGGGCGGCTTTCACTGGCTGCTGTCCACTCAGCTGACTGCCGATTTGATTTCAGTGTGTTGTGGTGGATCCATATTTCATCCATTGTCACATATCGCGTGAAAAAATCCTTTTTATTGCGCTTGAACAGGCCCAAACAGCGCTCAGAATCATCAACATGTTGTTGTTTTTGGTCCAATATGAACAAACGCGGTACCCATTTCGAACAGAGATTCCTCATGCCCAAATGTTCATGCAAAATATGATCAATACGTTCTTGTAATATCGGTAGGGTGTCAGCTATCTCATGCAATTTCACGTTATGGTCTTCCTAAAAATCATATGGATTTTTTGGCAAAAGGGTAACATCTCTGTGTCAGACCAAAAACTTTCCAGCCTACGTGTTAAGTAATTGTAGAAGTATTAAATTCATTAATTGTTTCTTATTACTGTATCCTTTACTTTTAATTTGAATATAGTGTCGAGGGTCTTATCTTATTTGCAACCTAAAATGTAATCGAACAAAGTACCCTAAAAACTGTGTATTTGCAAACTTCAATCGCAACAGTCTCCGAAACCACACATAATAGATCAATTTCGGATTAGTTTTCCGCCGAAAAAATGATATAGGAACCACACTATATGACCAGAGGGCTTTATTTGCACTGTGTTATCGATATCGAATGCCAAATTTTCGGCTTGAAAAAATCGCAGATATATTGTTTTCATAAAATTCTAGAACGTAGAGGGTCAGGCACGCTCCGCTCCGTTTAAATGCTCAATGGCAACTAAATTTCCAAAGACCGAGGTTACGCTCTGTAGATCTACCCTACTACTTTCGACCGATGCACAATAAGCCAAACAAATTTTAACTTATTTATGAAACCACTTAAACCTTAATTATATTTAAGCAAAAAAAATGCACAAAGAGAAATTCAGCATGATTTTAAAGAGTAACTCAGAGCTGCGATTCTATAAAAAAAAAATGAGGAAAAAGATTATCGAACTAACGATCTCTTATCTTTGTTTGTTATAGATCGTAAGTTTGGCACTATCTTGAAAGCGATAAGAAATGGAAAAGTTAAAAAGTATGCTTACAGAATTTGACCTGAGATGTCTTGTTTTAATGTGGGCTCGATATATGAATTGTCAATATTGCAAATTGTACCTTCTGAGGGAACTGCTGTGTCAGAGATAACTAATTTTGAGCAGGTTGAAATTTTCCAGAAAACGCAAGTTTTATTATAGTAAAAACCGGCCAAGTGCAAATCGGATTTGCACAATTAGTATTCCGTACGATGATTGCTTTTAAAATAAACATTTTTGTTACCTTAAATGAGTTTTGGACAAAGTCTGTTTCCGATCTTTGATGAAAACTGAGGGCCTTGAAATTTTTGTTTTTTTTAGATATACCAGATGAATTATTAAAGGTGATAATTTTCGTTCAATCTACACCGTGTGGAAAATATTCCAGAATTTTTTCAAAACTTTTTAATCAGTACTTTTCGAGATAAGGGGGCGGATAGGGATTGTTGGCAATTTTTTAAAAATAATACAAAAAAAAGTGTGCACAAGTATTATATCATATATATTTTTTAAACTCGTGTTTTCGTAAGCTTTCATTTGACACCCCACTCAATGACCGGGTAAAAAAAATTTCACTTTCAATTTCACCCGTCAAACCTAACCCCTTAAGTCAAAATTTAACTTTCAAAACTACACGGCTCTGATGGGGCCATCAATTCTTATATTAGTGCCAAATTTCAACTTTCTATGTCAAATAGTTTCGGAGAAAATCGGTTGTGACAGACGGACAGACACTGAAGTGATCTTATAAGTGTTCCGTACGGAACACTAAATACAATCTTATTCCACCTCATTAAGTTAATAAACTAACATTATTAAAAAGTAAATGACGCAAAAGTCGGAAAACAATCAATAATTACTTGAAAAATCCGACAGTTTAAGGGGATATACCATGTCATCTGGGTCAAAAAATCCGATTTTTAGATTTTTACTTTTTTAGTAAGATATCTTACGAATATTTTCTGTTAGTTTCATAAAAATCGGTTAAAAATTGGCGAAATTATAGCAGCTATGGTAGTTCATTGCGGCCGAAATGCACATGACTAGGCAGATAAAGTGGACGGAGAACGAGTTGACCTGGCCGAGCGACAATTGCTACAAAGTACAAAAGAAGCTAGAATGCGTCATAGACAAGAACAAATTAGTATTTTAGAAGGTCAAATAGCTGATGAAGAATCAGTATATGGCCGTGGAGTCGATGATTCATTTTACAAGTAAGAATTTATTTTGTATTACTGGTTTTTAACATAATTTTTCAAACCTAAAACTTTAAACGTGTTTTTTCTCGAAATTACTTTTTCTTAAAAGCCACTTGACGGTGTGTAAGATCCCTCAAGTACCACTGAACTGATTTTGATGAAATTTGGTACATATTTTGTCTATACATATTGCTTTGTTTTTGAACGAAGGAATTTTGATTTCCTCATTTTTAATTAGCAAAAAATGTAAAACGCGGTAACGTCATTTTTTCGCTTTTTTGTTTAAACTAATGCCATTTGATGAAAAAAAAATTTTTTTAGTTCCTTGTTCAAAGACAAGATTAATTCTCTAGTAAATTAATTTCTTTGAAAATTTTCATTTTAGATGATCCAGCTCCCAGTAGTCGTGCATACCGCAATGATCCTTAAAAAAAAGTGGTCGTAGGGGAACGGGTGTAGCGCTGCCATTTTTTTGCTTTTTTTAAATTAAAATTTCACAAATTATATTTTAAGCTATGTATTACTATATAAAACAAAAATCTGATTTATATAATGAATAGTGTCGCTAAAAAATACTCATAACTATGTACGTCCCCTTAAATATTAGTGTTCGGCCTACAGTCTGTCAAGTAAAAACGTGTCCGCGATAATTCATTTTTGGTAGATACGATTCTAGCGAATCAACAAAAAATCATGCACTACCCCAGGCGAGTAGAGGGAACTCAGAATCTTGTACTGCTCTTGCAGTCAGTCCCATGGATTTTGGTGGGGACAAAAATTCAAAAATAAAACACAATCGTATAGCTACAGCACATAGGCAACTCAAAAGAATAGTCATACATAGCCACTTACAATACAAGAACTTTAGGATCTGAAGAAAAAATGATCGGACTGTAAGAACTGAAAACCATAAAATGGACAGTGTTGTTGGGCTTAGCGGAAGTAAGAAGAACAGGAGAGTCTTGTATTACCCTAAAAAGTGGCCATAAATTTTTCTATAGAGACAACGAAACTAAGAAAATTGGAGAAATCGGTCTACTTATACATAAAAGAATAGCAGAAAATGTTGTTCAGTTCAAAGCCATATCACAAAGAGTGATTTCAGTAGATATACAGATGAACAGAAGATGCAAATGTAAGATCATTCAAGTATATGCACCGACATCACACAGCGAGAAAGAAGAAATTTACCAATTCTACGAAGATATAAATAAAGCACTGCTTCACCATAAAACAAGATATATCATAATAATTGGCGACTTTAATGCCAAAATAGGGAAACCAGCGACAAATGAGAAAAGTGTCGGTAAGTTTGGTTTCGGTAGGATGAACAACAGAGGAGAAATGTTGTCAAATTTTGCAAACGAAAATAACTTGTACGTTAAGAACACATTTTTCCAAAAAGCCCAGACGGTATAACAAGAAACGAAATTGATTATGTTCTATAAAATGACAAGAATATTGTAATCGACACGACAGTCCTGAACACGATGAACATTGGCAGTGACCATCGGATGCTCAGAGCAAAAATAAGAATAAATCTGAAGCAGGAGAGACGTAGATTGATAACGCATACAAAGATAAAGACACCAACAGAAATAATAAAGCAAAAACACAGATGAATATCGACAAGCACTGAAAAATCATATAAAACACATAAACTACCACTTGATGAACTAAACACACAAATAACCAACAGCCCACTCATGACTACAAAACAAATAGCCACATTGAAAAAAGACAAAACACAAAAATTAAGTAAAGAGAAACAAAATCTCATGAAACAGAGATGACTATTAAGAAATGATCCTACAAATGACAGAGTAGATTTGGCAGAAATAGACAAAGAGAAAACGTCAGACAATACAGAAACTCGAAAATAGAAGAAACTCTGAAAGAGAGAAAAAGTTTGAAACATTTAAACAGACAAATGAATGAAGGGAGAAATCAAATAATAAAACTTGTAAATAACGATAACCAAGAGATCGTACAAATCAAAGAGATAAAGGAAGCTACAGAGAAATATTATCAATATATATTTACTTATTTAACAGATGCCTTATAGAAAGTAAAATACCAGCACCATGGGTAAACGCCTTGATTGTGCTTGTTTTTAAAAAGGGGAACAAATTGGAGAATTACAGCCTGTTAGCGGTACTATACAAAATACTAGACATTAACGAACAAATTAGACAGTTATCAAAATACGTGAACAAGCGGGATCTTCAAACAATTAGATTACTAGTGGAAAAAGCAAATCAATATAAGGTCATCTTGTGGATAGCAATGGTTGACTACGAAAAAGCATTTGATTCGGAAGACATATGGGCAATCAGTAACGCCTTAAGTAACAGCAGAGTTGATCAAAGATACACAACTCTTCTTCAATACACATACAAAAATGCCACTTCACAAATAATGCTTGAAGAGGAAACAAATAAACTCAAAATTAAAAGAGGAATTAAACAAGGCGACTCAATATCCCCAAAGCTGTTCACGTTGACTCTAGAAGACAAGTTCACAAACAAATGAGATAATGAACTTTATTCTATCGTTGACTCACCCTGTACATTAAGGTGGACTTGGGCGGGACATATCACAAGGAGGAATGATAAAAGATGAACATACCGTATAGTAGAATGGAGGCCTAGAGAACACAAAAGATGCAGAGGTTGACCACAGACAAGATGGACGGACGACATAAAAAGATTAACAGGACACGACTGGATGCAAAAAGCAAACAACAAAGTTCGTTGGAGACAAGTTAGGGAGGCTTACATCCGACTATGGATGGAATAAGCTAATGATGATGATGATTAGTCGATCCCGAACTTTCGTCGAAATCACGTAAAATCCAAAACTTGTTTGTGCGTCGGTTCGAGGCAGTTTTTCTTTATTCGCATCCAAAGGGGCCTAAAATGACACATTCCGCGGACGCTAAATATATTAAAAAATCGGTATCGTTTGTTTTCACGAGACCTAAAATTGACACTACGTCAAGGAGCGGCGAAATTAAAAAAATCGGGTTTGAATGTGCCCCATAAGACCATTTGACAACATCTTCGTGCTCATAATGTCAAATTCCGAAACACGTTGAAAAAACCTTTGCTGGGCGAAAATCACGTCGCAGGTCCACGATAAGATACTAGAGTGGTCTCACAAACGCAGGACGCTAACCCTATTGAAAATGTTTGGTCTCTTATAAAGAGAAAGCTCAGAGGACTTTAACTCAGTTGTCTCGCGAGATTCGAAAAGTTTACAGAGTATGCAGAAAATCTCATCGACAGCATGCCTCAAAGATGCCAGGCGATTATTGATGCAGGAGGCGATTGGACAACTTACGAAGGTAATTGCGCCATTGTTAGCACACCAAAGAATACACTGATGGCAAAAAATTTTCTCGAAACACATTTTTTCCAGAATACGAGCGGTCACGTTCTTACCTGACAGACTGTATAATGGTGTTATTGTTAATGGCTGTCCCTTTTCAGAAATTATAAACAAACTTTTAATTCGCTAAAACATTTTTGAGACTTGTGCGACATGCGGTTTAACACAAGTATACTCACCTTAGTATATAGTAAAAACTTTGAATGATTTGGTTTAGAGTAGATAATATATATATATATATATATATATATATATATATATATATATATATATATATATATATATATATATATATTAGGGTGACCGCAAAAAATCGATGTCGGAATTTTGTTCGTCTGGACCCCACAAAACGATTCCCCTTTCCAGAAATTGAGATAGCCGAAATTTGAGCTCGATTAAACGACGTTAACCCGTGCCGCTCGTCGCTCAAAGTTTGAAAAATCCAAATTTTTGGCCAAAAAGCTGACATATGGAGCCATAACTCCAGAACGGTAAATAATAGAAACACGCTTAATATCTCAAAAGAAAGCTAATGTTGTTCTTCAAAATTTATATTCTATACATAATTGTTGTTATTTTAAGTCAAACCGAGTTACAACAGCCTTTAGCCCCAAAAACGTGACCTGGTACCGGTAGGAGCCAGTTTGGGAGTATTCTAAGAATTTTACGAGTTTTTACATAATGTGTCTCGAAATTAACATTTTTTTGTTAAAAAGTATTTTGGAACTCGAATTTTCAAACATAAAGAGCCTTTTGTTCAAATTTAATCTTTTATTATATGGGGATTACCTGACTAGTTTACCAAAGAAAGACCCGTTTGACAGGTAAAAAGGAGGGTGAATCTAATTTCTATTTTAGGGATGGTGATTTTACTTCAGCGTACAACCGACCTTTTATTTATTCAGTTTAGTTTCTAAAGTGCCTTTGAGCTGGTTAGATCGAACAATTATCTAGTGAAGATATTTTAACGTTTTTTTTTTTTTTTAATTTTCCAAGTGTGTGTGTTATTGTTTTTATAACTATTATAGTATTATTTTAAAAGACATTTGAAAACATTTTATTGAAATTAAAGTTTGCAATATATTTTGTTTCATTTTCCAAGTTACCTGTTATTTACCTATTGGCCTCTGAAATGGCATCCACATCAGGTGTACAAAGCCGGACCAAGGATAAAATATTTCTTGTGGGCTATCCCATTCACCAGATCACCGGTTGTAAACTACCCTCAAATCGTCGAGTTTTGTGTGCTTTATTTTATAATTTACGTACTGTGAAATTAACTGTAAGAGAATCAGCAAAACTTACAATACGAGAAGTGTTCATTTTTTGGGAGAAAGCTCGAATCCCGACTAAACATGAGCAAGATGCAATTACTAAGCTGGAAAAACTTCACGCCGAGTGGAGAACTCTTCAAAAAGACCGGAAGAAAACATCGAAAACGGCCAAGAATAAATTTAAACAGTTTGTCGAAAAGTTGGATGATCTCTTTGATATTGCTCAACAAGATGCCTTGGCTCTGATGAAATCGGAAGAAGATAAGGCATTTCTCGTGAAACAGAGACAGAAGGGCCGCCCAGGTTCCATGACTGGAGTGGATCTCAAGTTGTCTCGAGCTGAAGAAATCAAGGTGCAAAAGGAAATTGCAAAAATGAACCGACAAATCCAAGAAGCAACTTTTGATATTGGTGAGTTTTTTTTTAATTATTATTAGTATTCTAAAAAATAGATAAACAAATAAGTAAATAGTTTCATTATAATTAAAAGAAAATTGTACATGAGAGCAAGATTTGGCATCTTTATGATTGAGTTTATATTTTTTAAATAATACCTTTTGATAATTAGAAGTAGGTAATTTAGTACCTATGTATTATTACTATTCTGCTAAAACGACAAGTTTTTATAGTCTTTTTTTTCTCTTTCTTTTGTTGCTTCTTAGAGACGGATGATGAAGACAAGTTCGAAGAAGGAGAAGAAGACACTGAAGAGGACAGCATCTACCAGGAACTTGAGAGCTTGGAGGAAATGGAAATCCCTGAAGAAGCTGCAGAAGATCCAGGACCATCTGAGAGCAAGAGGATGAAAGTTTCATTTGCAAGGGGCGTTAAAGAGATTTTAAACATGAAATTGTCCATTTTATTAGATCGATGTAAGGTATCCGACAGAAATGCCACGAGAATTTTAATAGCTACTCTAGAAGCACTAAACCTTGACCCTCTTGAGTACAAAGTCTCGAAAACTTTATTACATGATAGAAGGCAAATGTTCAGAGAACAATATAATAAAAAAAAATTTGATAAAGTAAACATTCCTGAAAAAGAGCCCGTGGTTGTCCATTGGGACGGTAAACTTTTACCGGGTGTTTTAAAAAATGAACAATGTGAGCGAATAGCTATAGCTATTTCATATGGCGAAAAGGAACAGCTGCTGGGAGTTCCTGTAACAGCAAACAGCTCTGGAGAGGAGCAAGCCGTAGCCGTATATGAATGCCTACATGAATGGGGTCTTCTCAACACCGTCAAGGCGATGTGCTTCGACACTACAGCATCCAACACGGGAAGACTCAAAGGAGCATGCGTCATATTGGAGCAAATGTTAGGAAGAGAATTGTTATACCTAGCTTGCCGTCACCATATCTTGGAAATTCTGTTAAGAGACGTATTCGACACAAAAATGGGATCAACCACTGGACCTCATCCAGACATTTTCAAGAGATTCCTCACTGCGTGCCCCAAGATAGACAAAGGAAAATACGACACAGGTATCAGTGACAATCTAATACAAAAGCAGCTAACTCCAGAAGTAATTGCAAATGTTACTGCTAAATTCGAGACCAAATTAACTGAGAGCCACCCCAGAGATGACTACAAGGAGCTATTGCAGTTGGTTCTCGTATTTGTTGGATCACTAGACGGCAATGTTGTGGGTTTTAGAACTCCAGGAGCCATTCATCACGCTAGGTGGATGGCAAAGGCTATTTACTGCTTAAAAATGTTCATTTTTCGTCGTCAATTTAAGATGTCTAAAGAAGAAGAAAGTTCTGTGCTTGCCATTTTTGTTTTCCTAGTTAAAATTTATTGTAAAGCTTGGTTCAATGCTCCAAAAGCTCATCTTGCACGAAAGCAAGATTTAGGTATTTTGCATAGTCTGTTAGACTATAAAGAATGTGACAACGACATTGCAGAAATAGCCCTGACCAAATTTTCGAACCATTTGTGGTATTTGAATGCAAAGTTGGTGGGATTATCGTTTTTTGATCCCACCATTACAGACGATGAAAAGTTGTTAATGGCTAATAAATTGCTCAGTAGCACAGATGAACCATCACAGCACGCTAGGGTTGTAAATCCAAAAGTTAGGAAAGAAAACTTAAAAGAGGTAGTTGATGGAGGATTGGTATATTTACTTACCAAAGAAACGTTTACATTCTTTGACCAATTTAATATAAAAACAGATTTCCTAAGACAACATCCAAACACCTGGCCTCAAAATAATGACTTCCAAGAAGGATTGAAAATTGTCAAAAAATTAAAAGTAGTTAATGATATGGCTGAGCGTGGTGTTAAATTAATAACCGACTTTAACGACCTTCTGACAAAAGATGAAGACCAAAAGCAATATGTCCTGCAAGTTGTAAGTAAATGCCGAGCATTATATCCTGACGTTTCAAAAACTACTTTAACAAAAGCTCTAGAATAGATTAGATAACTATGTAAAATTATCAACTCATGTAGGTACTACGTCTGTATCTTTTCTGTGTCTGTTTTGTATGTATTATATACCTATTTTTTATATTTTAAAATAAAAAATGTCATTAGACTTATCAGTATTACTTGTTTTTTTATTATATTTCTACTTTAAACTCAAAAATATACAAAAAAAGCAAAATTTATCACTTAATAACAAAATATACGAAGTATGCTCCTAGTGGTACCAGGTCACGTTTTTGGGGCTAAAGGCTGTTGTAACTTGGTTTGACTTAAAATAACAATAATTATGTATAGAATATAAATTTTGAAGAACAACATTAGCTTGCTTTTGAGATATTAAGCGTGTTTCTATTATTTACCGTTCTGGAGTTATGGCTCCATATGTCAGCTTTTTGGCCAAAAATTTGGATTTTTTTTTCAAACTTTGAGCGACGAGCGGCACGGGTTAACGTCGTTTAATCGAGCTCAAATTTCGGCTATCTCAATATCTGGAAAGGGGAATCGTTTTGTGGGGTCCAGACGAACAAGATTCCGACATTTTTTTTCCCCCTCTATGAGATCTGGTCACTCTAATATATATATATATATATATATATATATATATATATATATATATATATATATATATATATATATATATATGTAGACTCGTTAATATTCTATGTGACAAATAATCTTAACTTGCTGTAGCTGAAGCGTTGGTACCAAAAGCTATTTAACCATCCTGTTTGTACAGTAAATAGTTGTTCCTTTATGAAATTTATATACAGTAAATTGGTAGAACTGACGAAATATGTGTTTAGTCTCAGTACGTTAAAATGGTGAGGAATATAAATGGTAAAATGACTGATATTCAATGAGCTTTATACTTTACAAATTCGATTAAACAACCAACAACATATGATATGTTAAGGTTTGACTGGAACTCAACAACTGCATCAGAGCTCAAGATAGTCATTCTCATCTTGTACGATAACTACCTGGCCTTGACAAGAAAAAAACATTTTTATGTGTAAATGCGTATCCTAACTCATGAAATTTTGCCATGGCGATGACACAAGTGTGCCGAATGCGGATGGTACATGGTTGAAACGATCCAATAAGTTGACATAGTACTTTCCATTAATCGTTTTGCCCTTTTCAAGGTAATCGACGTGGATTATGCCGCGTGCATCCCAAAACACTGTGGCCATGACTTTGTTCGCCGATAAAGTCGTCTTGGCCTTCTTGGGCGCCAATTCGCCATCGAAAACCTACTGTTTGGACTGTTCGTTGATCTCTGGTGTGCTGCGATGAATATACGCTTCGTCAACAGTTATGAATCGGTGCCAAAAATCATTCCGATTTAAAGTCTACACACATGCGACACACATGCGTGTTTATTGTCAATTGTGAAAAATCGCGGCACCCATCTTGCGAAAAGCTTTCTCATATCCAAATAAGTGGTTACAATGTTCTGTACCCGTTCAATTAAGATGTCCACAGACTCAGCAATCTCACGCATTTTCACTCTCCGATCATTTATCACTATATCGTGGATTTTTTCAATCATTTGGACGACCTAGACGTTCTTTATCAAAAATGCGGCCGCTTGTGAATTCAGCTGTTCAATAGTTTATGGTCGATAACGAAGGTGCAGAGTCCACATAAACTTCGTTAAGTTCCGCTTTTACATATACCATCATTCGTTTTCTTTTTCAAAAACAAATATTTTATCACTGCCCGATATTCAATTTTTTCCATTGTTGTAAAATCACAAAAGTTGTTCTGTTTAAATGGTTGCCACTCACAAACTAAATCCTGCAACGACTTGAAAATTTAACAAGGTTCTTGTGGAAAGTTATGTTTAAGAAAAATATAATTTTTTAAATTGTAGCCGAGGCCGGATACGTATCATATAACCCTCGTAAAACATTCAATAATAAACCATTAATGAATTTAATACCACACACATCTACAATAACTTGTTCCCAATTCTGACAGCTGCGTATATGTTCAGCGGTGTGCGTCAACTTCTCGCGTCGAGAGTGAAGTCCTATGTAATGTTACGGATTAATTTCACTACTCTTATTAGACATTTAAATAAATATTCATTAAGTCAAATGACTTTGTGTTACCTCTTTCGGTATTCTGGCTTTTTTTCAAGCTGCGAACGGTTCAAGTCGGTTAATTGTTGTTGGTAACGTTTAGTATTAACCGTTTCCCCAGGTTTTAACAGCTCATAGTAGACCACGCCCCTCTGGTACCACCAAACACAGAGCATCGTCTTTCTGCCAAAGCGATTCGGTCTTACGGTCGATGTGGATGGTGCGCCCGGGTCTACCCATGATTTTTTGCGCTTGGGATTCTCAAAATAAATCCACTTTTCATCTCCTGTAACTATACGATGCAAAAACGACTTCCTTTTGTACCGAGCGAGCAAAATGTCACACGTGTTTTTGCGCTTTTCCATTTGCCTGTCGTTCAACTCATGTGGTTTTTTTTTTATGGGTCTAGCACACGTGCTGCAGGGAAGGAGTCCCTAAAGCGCTACAGGAGCGACACGTGTGCGGAAAAAGCGATTCACGTTATTCTTGAATCGCTGTAAATTGTACTCGGTGGGAAACACAGTCCTGGGCAAATTATTCCAAAGGGATGATGTTCTCCATATAAAAGACTGCTTGAAAAGCGTTGTACGAGGAGTAACAAGCTGAACCTCATACGGATGTGAAGCATTAGCCCGACGTGTACTTCTAACATGCACCGCTCTGGGAGGAATTAAGCGGGCCACATCCTTCGAACACTTTCCATGAAAATACTTGTAGAATAGGCTCAAGTCGCCAACCGTTCTTCGATGTTCCAGCGAATCAAGGCTGCCCGTTAGTTCCGGGTCTCCAATCAGACGAACAGCTCTTCTCTGAATAGAATCCAACAAATGCAGTGTATGTTTGAGAGCGGAGCCCCATTTACCGGTCTTCTGAACCTTTCCCATCTCTCGTAGCCGATTGGAAACAGCTTGTTGACTAACGCCCAATTGCTCGGCGAGTTGTTCTTGTGTTTGCGAATGATCTTCGTCCAACAATGCTTGCAATTCCACATCTTCATATTTTTTTTGGCGGTTTTCCACGTTCCTTGTCTGCAACATCGAAGTCACCACTTTTGAAACGTCGAAACCATCGTTCACACGTATCTTGCGATGTTCACCATAAGCTTCTCGAAGTAATCGATATGATTCAACAGCAGTTTTCTTCAAATGAAAACAAAAAATTAAAGGTGTCCGCGAATGCTCTTTGTTCGGTATAAATTTCGACATATTAAACACAACAACACAACACTATGCACACACTTTTCCAATTTATCACTCGTGCGCGTCTGACACTTGTTGATGACACAACAAAATGGCGCAGTGTCAAATCTTTATAGCACAAACTGTATTGGTGCGCCGTCTGTTGTCTGAAATCCGCATTTCATACTTGTATACCTTGTAAATTTAACATATGTATTTAAACTAACATCGTGCAGAAGCTGTACTCTCGACCCGTGGAGTTGACGGGTAGCGAAGTCGTTAAAATTGAAAATAAGTAATTGTAGAAGCATGGAATTCATTAGTTTCTCTTTGATAATTTAATGGATGTTTACCTCCAATTTGCATTTAGTACAAAGTGGAATATCTCATTTTATTTAAGACGTTTAAGGTAATTGCACAAAATACACTCAAACCATGTCTTTGGCAATTTTAATAGTGAAAATCTCTAGAACCAGACGTGATAGAGCAGTTTTTTTTAAAATGATTTGTTTTTTAGAGAAAAATGCTATTAAAATCATCCTATGCGACCCCGGAACCAAAAGTTATGTTCAGTCGTGTTACCGAATCGTACGTAGCGCTCAACACGTTACCAATGGGTAACCGTCATTTTTACAACAAGCCTTGTTATTATCACAAACCTTGTCATATTAAGGATATGTTGTTATTTCGACGAGTGGTGCTTTTACAGTATTAAGTGTGTGGAACAGACAAATAAACCATTCTTCTATGGAAATATATGTTGACTTTCGGTTAAAATGGACATGGGCTATTTTTCAAATACGTGCTTTAATTAGTGAGCTGAACAAATGTAAGAATTCTTAATTTTTTACTTGAAATCGTCATTCATACAGACCAAGGCATGAAGAAAAAATTTTTCCCGGAAATCAAAGACATGTAGAATGCAGTTTTAATGTTTATCGTGTCACATATTCAAATGGAAAATAAAAAACTCTTGTATGTATTATATGTAATACTACTGAGCCCAAAGTCCCGCTACTGATAATTTGAATTGTCTATTAACCTAGAGTTGTCATATTTTCCATGCAAGAATAAAGCTCATCGATAATCTTTATTCGCTAAGCTAATACGAGGGCTACCTTTTAAGTTCTTACAAAAACAACGCAAAAAAAAAAAACATTTTTGGTCCATCGTTTTATTGTTTCTCAAAATATTCGCCTTTAGGATTTATACACTTTTGCATGTGTTCAAACCAATTCTCGAAACATTTTTTTCCACACTGAAGTTGGTACCCTAACAGCTTCTTGAGGTGATGAAAATCGCTGTTCATGAATTTTTTTTTGATATTCGGAAACCAAAAGGAATCGTTGGGCGATAAATCAGGTGAATACGGGCTGTGTTAGAGCTGACATTGTCATGATGAAGAATGATGTGACATTTCCGGTTGTTTTTCCTGATTTCATCGATGACTTCTGGTAAATAAATTGTTGTATACCATTGAACATTAACTGTTCTTGGATCCTATAAAGCAGGGCTATCCGGGCCGGAGACGTTTGCGGGCCAATACAAATTACGAGATGGACTGGCCGGCTTTGTTTTTCATTAATTTCTCTTTTACACTGCTGTCAATATTAACTTCAATATTACTGATTGGCAAATACAGTGCGTGAACAAGTGACTTATCCCTTTGCGGGTCGTACAAATGGAAGTTGTGGGCCGCGATTTGGACAGCCCTGCTCTAAAGCAATGGTTGCAGAATGTCCAAAATGTATAACCAAAAAAACAAGCAACCATTTTCTTGGAAGTGCTCCGTGAACGAACCACTTTTGTTGGATTCGGTTCATCAGTTGATTGTCGTTTAGTTTCCGGCTCGTACGAATATATCCAAGTTTCGTCTCTTGTTACGATGTTGTATAAGGACTTTGCATGTCTTCGGTCGAATGTTTTGAACATTTCCTTATACCAATCGACATCGAGTCTCGGTCAAATTATGCGGAATCCATCGAGAACAGATCTTTTTCACAGCTAATTGTTCCTGCAAAATCGACTGTACTGTAGTCTTCGATATGCCTAAGGATGCCTCTATCTCACGGTAAGTCACATGCCGATCCTCTTCAACCATATTGTGCACAGCCTCGATTTTTTTTGGAATAACAACCGATTTTGGTCAACCTTCACGAAATTCATAGCTGACGGAAGCACGACCATGACGAAATTCTGCAAACCAATTGTAAACAATCTTTTCTGATGATGATTCATTACCAAAAGTTGAAAGAAGCAGTTCAAAGCATTGTTGTTGAGTTAGGCCTTTACTAAAATCATAAAAAATCATCCAACGAAAACCCTCACGTGAAATTTCCATTTGTTCACAAAACCGTTTTTTTTTAAACGCTCACTGTAAACAAACTACTCGACCAACTTCTGAGCTGCCACTGTTTTAATAATAACAAATGTCAAGTTTTACAACAATGGTAATGTCACTTCTCAATAGCGCCATCTAGTGATCGTTTGTAAAAATTTAAAAGGCGGCCGTCGTATATTGTATTCTCTTGTAAAAGTAATGAAGTTTAAAACGATATTAATATGGTTAGCGTAGTTATAGAAAGCTTTTTTGAATAAATATAAAAATTTTAGAAACTTACACTGTACCCCCTCTATGTAAATTCCCAACAAGGTGAGCATTTTCCTTTAAGGGTGACAGGCGTGGAAATCTAAGCAACATAAATTACGGATTTTATAAATTACGCCACATACATTTACAAGAACAAAAATTAGAAAATATTCATGTCTGACCAAAAATTGTTGATGTTTTCAAGAAATGTCAGATAATTACCGGATGTAAATAATTAGTACGAACAACACTTCGTTAAGAATCATATTTTTTTGACCATTAAATCTATTTGCATGTATGTATTGTATGAATATGGAGCATCTGAATATATCAAATCATATTTTTTAAAATCTGAATTATATCATAATTACATAATATCGATAGCAGAATTAAATTCAAAACTTAATGCACACTCTTAGAATGCACATCCTTCTTTGCGAGAGAAAGAAAGGATTAGATTAACAACTTACTGTAATAGTTTTTGATCGGCTTCCTCTTTCTTAGCCCTGGTATCTTGAAGCTCCCTCCTCAATTCAAGTGCTTCTCTTTCTAGATCTAAAACTTGACGTGCGGATTTGTTTTTGTCATCAGATAAGGATAACGAGGAAGAGTTAAGGGCAATTGCTGAATCATCAGATCTGGAAGAAAAATAGGAATGACGTCAATATGGTATCCTCTGTACATTACCATCAAGCGAAATAAAGTGTCTGAGAGTATAATGGTTCATGTTGTGCATTACATTGCTTGGTGAAATTAAAACAAACAAGTATAAATTATTTGTAGACTAACAGATTCCATCTTACTTGTGTTTGTTGGTTTCAATAATACTTAACCCGTTTAAAAAGTTCCGAGATTATAACTATAGAAAAGGATAAAGAAAGGCTATCTATCTGGATAAAATTTAGTTTCATGCCTTCTTGATCTTCTAGTGAGCATTTAAAGTTCCTGTGACTATGTGCACTGTTACCATTCACATCGATGAAGCTATGTGCCACGTTTAAATTCTCTTCTCGAGGCCGTAACTTTATCCAAAATGTTTCCTTAGCAACGGGTTTTTTTAGCCAAAAACTGAAGATGAGGTGGCACAATT
This sequence comes from Pachyrhynchus sulphureomaculatus, assembly GCA_019049505.1. Taxonomy (NCBI): domain Eukaryota; kingdom Metazoa; phylum Arthropoda; class Insecta; order Coleoptera; family Curculionidae; genus Pachyrhynchus; species Pachyrhynchus sulphureomaculatus. The sequence goes on from JAHKBH010000245.1 coordinate 39,996, forward strand.
ATGTTTTTTGTTGCATTACTCAAAAGTTTCTAAGTTAGCCTTTTCCTTCAGTTTAAGTCCTTCAACTTAGCTGCGACCTCGCGCTTTCGGTTCTTCTCAACCTACTCTCTTCCTTCCTTCTCTTGCACGTGCACGTGTTTGAATGCAACAATAAATCTGAGGTTTCGGAATGGGGATGGCCCTCACACTACCTGCATGCACTATAACCAACATAGTAGAGATTTATTTTTTATGGAGAATCTCCTTGTTTTACTAGTCTTATAAATATTTATAAATTCTTAAACAGTGGTTGAACACCAATCCAACAGTGGTCAAGTCGCTCGGGATCCATTCTTGGTATATTCTTGAATGGTTTGCTGTGTGATTTTTAAGCCGACGACCTCTTTACATTCTCCGTCAATAGTGTCAGCTTTGCTGCCACTTAGCCTGTTGAGGTCAGTAAGGTGTATCAAGGCTGCTGACATGTGCTGTATTGCAACTGCCTGTGTATATACCAAGTAACACTTCGGGTAAAAGATATTCTAGAAGGGATTTTTCAGCAGGTTCTCGACAACGCATTTCATAAAGTGGCGGATCTGTAATGTGTCTTCATCGAGGATCTTGGTTTTGGTGCCTCTAATGGTTGTCGAGATAGTATAACCCAAAGTAATATCCTCGGCTCTCCTTGGATTCAATTTTTTGTTTTCATTCCTAACATCATTTAAGTACTTCCTAACATTAAAAAGAATCTTTAAAGCTGTGGACACTACTACGTAGTTTTCTACCAACCTGACAACAGAATTTTTTAAAAAATCGATGATAACTAAGTAATGTCAGTGAAATTAGCTTTTCAAACCTGTATATACTTGAAAAGATTATACCGGGCTCGGAAAAAGTATATTTTGATACACTTCGAATTTTTTCAGTTGTCTTAAAAGCGGCATGAACAGTGTTGGAGTTCGCATGTACCAAAATTTAGCAAAACCGAGCCATCTAGATTTCCTTCCTTCCACAACTCGATAATCAGGTCAGCAAAAAAATTATCGTTGACATTTGGGAAAGTCATTGACACTTGGATTGCCTTTTCTCATATATTACATCCGTTTTAAACTCTTTTCATCAGCAGAAACAAGGTTTCGTATGGCTATATTTCCTAAGAAAACGCAGATCAGATATCTTAAGTTAGCTTGATCGTTCCAATCTCGGAAATTTCCAGGGAGGTACAAGAGCTGATTTAGGCTGACTTTACTGAGGCTTTCGTTGAACATTACATTGTAAAAGCGTAAAATCGATACCGTGTAGCGTTTTAATTTGCTCGCCCGTACGTTGAGGCACTATTTTTTTGTGGTCTCAACTTTTCTTTCTTTTTTTTCTTATAATTTCTGAGAATGGATTGAGTGGATATTAATATTAAAAGAACTAAAGAAATTAAACATACACTAGCTCAGTTTTTCTTAGTAGAGTAATATAGGTAAGAGATAATTTTTGTACGTCTTTTGAAAATAGTCTCTATAGTTGTTTAAAATTTTTGGTTGTACGGATTTTGGGCACCACTCATTTTAAAATAAAAAGAATCTAACTTCAGCTAAAATAATAACCGGTCAAGTGCAAGTTGAACTTGCGCAATTAGTGTTCCGTACGTTGATTGCTTTTGAAATAAAAAATTTTGTTACAGATGTATAAAATGATCAGTGACTTCACAAAACATACCCTAAATGAGTTTTCAACAAAGTTTGTTTCCAATCTTTACTGAAATCTGATGACCTTGAAATTTTTGTTTTTTTTTTTTAAATATCAGAAAAATTATTAAAGGTAATGCACTCGTGGAAATTTTCGTTCAATCTACACCCCGTGGAGAATATTCCGGA
>JAHKBH010002475.1:0-23000 GCA_019049505.1 Pachyrhynchus sulphureomaculatus
TGTGAACATCCAGGTTGTTGGTCCGCTCTCCCTCGCCACGTCGGTTCTCCAGTCGAGTAACACAGGCAAGTGATCCGACGACAACTCACTCAGCACAACAGGGTCAGGGAGGTTCATTATGTTCTTGTTCAAAACTAAATCTATGTAAGTCGGTGTCGTGTTGTTTGTTGGGTAATGTGTCGGAGATGGCGTTTGAAAGGATTTGTATGTTGTTTTGTTCGGCGTAATCGTGTACAACATGGCAGTGTCTGTTGTTTCCACGAATACGCCAAGCTGTATGTCTAGCATTCAGGTCGCCCATCATTATGACTCTATTGCCAGCGTTAACAATCGCATCTAGATCATTATTATTTATTCTAATGCTAGGGCGAGCGTAGCTACTACTTATCACTATTCCGTTTTTTAAGATTATGGCAATGTTTTCAATGTTTGAATCGTTTTCTGGGACAGGTGAGTGCACGATGCCATTCTTAACAAGCAGAGCTACGCCCCCCTCTTATGTTTCTATCTTTTCTGTACATTTTATAGTTCCTAATTTTTTTCTTTATGTCTTCGTTAAGTTTGGTTTCGGTAATGCACACAATGTCAACTTTATATGTTGTTAAGAAGTATATGAACTCCCCCATTCTACACCTGAGCCCATTGGCGTTCCAAAGTACAAGCTTTAGAGAACAGAATGGAACAGTTCATACGTTTGTATGTTGTAATTGTTAATATTTTGGGTGGAAAACTGCATTGTGCACATTACCTTATCTTGTTTCGTATTACATTGTTTTAAAGTTACTGTTAAGTCTTTTATGAGGCGAATAAATTCACTGATATTGATTTCATTGTTGAGTTCATTTAGCGCGTTAGTTAGTTCACTAACCTGATTGAAGTTGCTCGTGGACTGCTGGTGTTTTTCTTGTTGTACAGCTGTTGTCCTGCTGCGTTTCTTCTTTGTTCCATGGATTTGTTTGTGGTATTGGTGCCGGTGTGAATTTGGTTTTTGTTTGTTGAATTTGGGTTTGATTCCCTCTTATTTGCTCGATTCTATATAAGTAGACTGGGCAGTTTTTATCATTTGCCCTATGACTTTGCCCACAGTTGGCACATTTAATTGGGTATTTGCATGTATTCATATCTGTTTTATGCGGGCCTGCACAATTACAACATCTAGGTGCTCTGTAGCAGTTTGACGTTGCATGTCCCCATCTGTTGCAATTTCGGCACTGCATAATTTCTGTGGTTTGTCGTCTGCGTTCCCATTTGATTGAGATATTGCTCAGGATTCTTATGTTGTTTTGTAGGCTGAGATTTTATGATCAGTGTTTGTGATGACCATGTATAGAGGTGTATACCTGATTTCCATGATGTATATTGCTTTTGCTGCAATATTGTGTACTTCTTGTAGTTCTTTTTTTTGAAATCTTCAGGATCTGGTCGATGATCCAGTCCCTTTACTAAGAAGGCATGAGTTTTTTGTTCTTGGGTGGCATATGTGTGCCACTCCACTTCATTTTTGTTTTGCTTTAATTCATTTGTGTAATTTTTTGTAGTCCTCGATGTCGTATGAATTTAGTATTATGTTATATTTAGTAAATCTCATTGAGTAACCTTTGGGCATGTGCAAATCCAAGACTGCTTTCATCTTTTTAAATGCCGCATTATTTCCGATCGTTCCTTCGATGATGATTGGGGGTGGCTTCTGTTTTTGTTTTCTAGAATTTGCTGGTTTCCTCTGTTATTCATATCTGCCTCAGGTTGAGATCTGAGGTTTGGTATTTGTGCCTCGTCCATTTCGATGTCTATATCCTCGTTATCCACGTCTGTTTCTTTATCCTGTTCAAGTGGCTGATATGGATTACTTACTGGTACTTGAGGGATAATTGCATTTTCTAGTTTCTTGAATTTTCTTTTCGTAATAAATTCCGCCCATGTTGTAGTCAGTGGAGTTTCTTTTATCTGTCGCATTTTTGGTTGATGTTTGCGTGTTTGAGGTACGTGCACTTGTCTCACCGGTGTCGTTTGAGGGTGGCATGTCGTTAAATGTAATGTTGTCAAATCTGTAGAAATTTCCCTGGGTTCCTGTGAGAATCCATTTGGTTTTCCCAAAAAAAGACTCTGTGCACTGCTGAACTCTTTGTCTTTTGCGGGCACGGGAGTCTTCGGAATTTCCGTTCCGATTTTGTGTATTATTTTTAGATGTTTTATGATGATAGGTCTATATTTGTGTCGATTTTCTTTGCTGCTGTATTCTTTGAGGAATGCTTTGCACTTCGCACAATCTTTTTTATATCCGTTTAGGTGATCTAAGATCTGCCTGCTTTCGTTTTTCTTTGAACTTTTGTTTATAGATTTTTTAGTGAGATTATTATTATTCACAGTCCCTTCGCAATTAATTATCGCTCTTTCCTCATTTCCACTCTCGTTTATTGTTTTTTCTGGGGTGCGTTTTAGCACCCCCACTTTCACTCATTCACTCTGTAGATTTCCTATTTTTTAAAAACTTACTTCTTTTTTCAGCCGAGTAAAAAAGTCCGTTTTAAATTTAAATTCAGGATCTAAATTTGTTTTTATTTGCATTAAACTTATAAATAAAAGAGTTTATATTTGCTTATTTATAGTACTATAAGGATTTGCCTTGCTAATCCTTATCGCGTTTTTGTTTATTCGCCGCAAAAAAAAAAAAAAATCGAGAGGCACGCCAACCGTGTACATCGAACTCTGAATTGCAATTAGGGACGAGAACTTGTCTTTTGCTACGTGGTGTGGCCGTTATTATATATACCAAGAAAAAAGTATTTTAATCTATCTCATAACGAACACAAATTAAAATTACTAGTAAAGAAAATCATTCTACGGCATATTCCGAATACGCCAAAGACAAACCAGCATATTGTTTATGTTTTTAACCGTTATATTGTTAATGCTCTTAATTGTCAAATTTGTAATCTCTGTGGATTAGAAGGCTGTCTAAAAATAAATGCTGTCTGATAAGGCATAAAGCACCAAAACCACTTAAAAACAAATCTGTTCAAAACAAAAAGATATTGAATTTCGAAAAGAGTCGTTATTAGTGTTCCGTACGGAACACTTATAAGATCACTTCGGTGTCTGTCTGTCTGTCTGTCTGTCTGTCACACCGATTTTCTCCGAAACTATTTGACATAGAAAGGTGAAATTTGGTAATAATGTAGGAATTGATGGCCTCATCAGAGCCATGTAGTTTTGAGAATTAAATTTTGACTTAGGGGTTAGTTTTGGGGGGTGAAGTCGGAAGCGAAAAAAAAATTTTTTTTACTAGGTCATCGAGTGTGGTGTCAAATGAAAGCTTGTGAAAACACGAGTAAAAAATATATATATAATATTATACTTGCGCGCACTTTTCTTTGTATTATTTTTAAAAAATTCGCGAAAAATCGCTGTCCGGGCCTTATCTCGAAAAGTACTTATCAAAAATTTCGAAAAAATTCTGGAATATTCTCCACGGGGTGTAGATTGAACGAAAATTATCACGAATAATTTATATGGTATATAAAAAAAACAAAAATTTCAAGGTCATCAGATTTCAGTAAAGATTGGAAACAAACTTTGTTGAAAACTCATTTGGGGTGTGTTTTGTGAAGTCACTGATCATTTTATACCACCGTAACATAAATTTTGACTTAAGGGGTTCGTTTTGAGGGGTGAAATCAGAAGTGAAAAAAATTTTTTTTTACTAGGTCATCGAGTGTGATGTCCAATGAAAGCTTGCGAAAACACGAGTAAAATATATATATATATATATATATATATATATATATATATATATATATATATATATATATATATATATATATACATATATATATATATATATATATATATATATATATATATATATATATACTCGTATATAATCTAATGCGCACACTTTCCTTCTATTACTTTTAAGAAATCACTGTCCCCTACCTTATCTCGAAAAGTACTGATCAAAAAATTTCGAAAAAATTCTGGAATATTCTCCACGGGGTTATAGATTGAACGAAAATTATCACGAGTGCATTACCTTTAATAATTTATTTGGTATATAAAAAAACAAAATTTCAAGGTCACCAGTTTTCAGTAAAGATTGGAAACAACCTTTGTTGAAAAACTCCTTTGAGGTGTGTTTTGTGAAGTCACTGATCATTTATATACCACTCTAACAAAATTTTTTATTTTAAAAACAATCAACGTACGGAACACTAATTGTGCAAGTTCAACTTGCACTTGACAGGTTTTTTTTTTACTATTCTTAATATTATTACTGTTTGTACAAAAACCACCAAAAAAAAGGCAACAGCACGTGGTATTCCCAAGCGGTCACCCATCCAAGTGGTATTTTATATTTTGAAATGTAAGTAAGAATATCTAATTTTGATTTGAGTTTGTTATGACACAAATTAAAATATTACTTGTCGGTAACGGCCATATCACGTAGCAAAAGACAAGTTCTCGTCGGCGGTGGTGTATGTACGGTGAGCATTTTAATACAAATTTAACATAGGACTTAAAAACTTCCAGGATATACGGTACATCAACGTCACCAGCACCGACTTAGGAATGCGATGCCCGTATCGGCACGAGACCGAGCGAGTGGCGTGGCTCAGCCAACATAACTTATAAATAATAACTAAATAAATTTATTAAACAAACACGTTTTAAAATCACGCGCGCTAGTACCTGTATTATCCAGCTGGGTTTTTTCTTTTTAGCTTATTTTCCCAGCAATAATATGCCGAAAACTGTTTCAATTATATATTTCCAATTCAATAATTTTATCGCTTAGATATATAGACTCGTAATGACTGGTAAAGTTTCACGGGACCGGTCTTTATACAACTAACAGAAAGCCATGTAGTCTTTACGGCAGAACAACGCCGCAGTGGAGGTCTGGCTCCCTGAGCTGATGTCAAACACCTGTTGCTTACAACCGAGTTGACATAACTTAATTTATAATTTATTTGTTGTGTGTTTTTTTTTATGATATGTAGTATTAGTTGTTGTCATATTATGTATTATATTTTACTATACACAATACATATTGCATAACATTAGACTATAAGGCAAACTATGTAAAAATTAGTATGAATAAAGAGATTGTAAAGAGAAAGAGAGTTCTCGTCCGATCACTTAAATCAATCTACGTTGGGCGTGGTTAGTACTTGGATGGGTGACCGCTTGGGAATACCACGTGCTGTTGCCTTTTTTTTGGTGTTTTTTGTACAAACAGCATTAATAATAAGAATGTTATGATAAAATAAATAAAGATTCTTTTCTAAACTCAATTTTTTTTTATTATTTTTGAACAGAATTATTTTTAAATGGTTTTCTAGCTATATGCTTTATCAGACAGTATTTAATTTTATTCGATCTCAAAATATGAGTTTTTCAAGGACGAAATACACTTCTTAGTAAGGGAAGTAAAAAAAATTTAAGCACTTTTAGTAAAGGTAAAATAATATTTGTTACCTTGTCTTTGACTTCCATCTATATTATTATCTGATAACACTTCCTCCCTTCTTGTTGTTCCTCCCTTCAAAAAGCGGAAAGAGAGATATCTAGTATATTACATAAGGATATGAAGAATCTCCACGCGCTTTTCAATAACTACGATGTTTGGAACAAGAGCTTTGAAAAAGCAGGATCCTTGTAGACGACATGAAAGTGTTGCCGTCGATTCTTTAAATAAGGGAAAGAGTCGTAGTTTTATGACTTGGTGTGCTAGGTGCAAGATAGATAATACGTTCTACACTTCTTCGACGTTGCAATCTAAAACATAATAATTTAGTTATTAATAAGAAAGTCATGAACAAAATAAATACTCGTAGAAGCTAGAACAAAGTAAAAATATAAGTCACCTAATCAGGCAATAGCGGGAAACAATATAACAAAAATTTCACGATCTACCATTCCCTAAAAACTTTATTTAAATAGGAACTTGTATGCTATGACGTTCTAAGCACCACCAAAATTAAAAAAAAATGAATTTTGAAAAGAGTCGTTATTTATTTAGTATTCTTAATATTTATAAATTCTTATTATTAATGCTGCGCTGCCGGTACAAAAAACACAAAAAGAAGGCAACAGCACGTGGTATTCCCAAGCGGTCACCCATCCAAGTACTAACCACGCCCAACGTTAGATTGACTTAAGTGATCGGACGAGAACTCTCTCTAAAAATCTTTATTCACATGTTACAATTATGTTACATGTCACCTTATAACTAGCTGCTATAACATACATATCTATACAGGATAAATACATAATTATATATATATATATAAAAGAACTATCAGACTATTGTACCGGTGGGTACAGTTTTCCTCCGATAAGTAAGGACAGGGTCAGAAAACCGCTGCTGGTCGTTGTTAGGCCATTGTTGCTATAAGGTGTTTGTATTGTGTCTATTTCAGACGGTTCCGTATGACCTTTACCGTCTCTGGACAGTTCAGTGCTATCGGTATGATTAGGAAATATATTAATGGAGGCTTTAATTGATGCAGATAGTGTGCTAAAATTTGCTGGGAAAACAAGTCGAAAAACCCAGCTTGATTTTGTTTAATTAAAACTTAAAACCATCAGGTACAAACGTAGCAAATTTTTATTTTTTTTATTTATTTTCGAAACAGTGTAAAATAACTCCCTGAAATACAGTTTTTCTTTATTTTTATTAAGATTCCGGTGTTAATGTCTCTTGCAAGTCTGATTTATTTTTCCCTTTTTGATTTTTATTGTTCTTCCTCATCTGGGGGGTCCACAAATAAATAGGGAGTCTGTAGTATAAGGGTTTATGTTATAGCGTTATGTACATGTCTTGTTTTTGTTATTTGTCTAGTGTCGTCTATTTGTTTTGTATGGTGTAGGTAAAACTTTTGTGCTAGTTTGGTTATATACTCGGTAATGCGTTCTGTTTGTGTCATATTATGTAGGTCTTGTATTTTTGTCCATCTGTCAGCATTTATTGTTTTCCTTAGTATTTTGTTTTGGTAGATTTGTAGTCTGTTAAGTTGTGTGTCACTTATGCCGCACCATATTGGTGCGGCATATGTAAGTACTGGTCTTAAGTAATATTTGTATATCATCAATTTATTTTGTGGACTCAAACTTGCTCTCTCAGACAATAGTGAGTATAAGCTTTGTGTAGCTCCGAAAACTTTATGTAGAGTGCGAGTTATATGTTTAACAAAATTTAATCTCGAGTCTAAAGTTAGTCCCAAGTATTTTATAGTTTTGTTTGGCAATATTTGCTTGTTATTTATTACAACAGGTTCTATTATTTTTGTGTTGGTAACTTTCCTTGTGATAACCATACACTCGCACTTGTTCTCATTAATCTCTTGCTTCCACAAAGCGAGCCACTGAAGAACTTTATTTAAATGGTTTTTTACCTTCTTGCAAGCAACGTTAGCACTAAAGGAACTGGCGTAAAGTAGGGCATCGTCTGCATACAATGCCAGGTTAGAATTTGGGTATGTGGGAAAATCCGCACTGTACAAGTTATATAATTTAGGAGACAATATAGATCCTTGTGGTACCCCTGCCCTTATTGATTTGGCATTAGAGGATTCGCCTTCAACTTTGACTTTAAATTTTCGTGTCAACATGTACGAATGCAACAATGTCACCACATGTAAGGGTAGGTTGTGGAGGATTAAGTTTTTATAGGTTAAGCCATTGTGCCCAAACTGAGTCGAATGCTTGTTTGATATCTATTGTTAAAAATACTGTGCTTTGTTTTTGGTTAAATTTGTCTATGGCTTGGGATAGCACTTTAGCTAATAAAAGCACTGTGTTGTGTTTTGTTTTAAAACCGTATTGTTCTCTGGGGAATTTGCTCTCAATGTCGAAGGCGTTGTTGATTTTGTCATATATGGCTCTCTCGACCACCTTCGACACTGAGCTCAGTAAAGAGATTGGACGGTATGATTCAGCTTTGTTGTTATCCTTTCCCGGTTTTAATATTGGTACCACAATGGCTTCTTTCCACTGGTTTGGAAAGTGTTGTAGTAAACATTATTGCATTGGTTACATACATGAGTTGAATTTTTGTCTTTTTTGGTAAATTCTTCAGAGCTATGTTTGGGATGCCATCAGCACCTGGTGCTTTATTTTTTGCAAGTCTCTTCAGAATGCCATCTATGTCCTTGGGCGTTGTTATTATTTTTACCCATTGGGCAGGGGGTATAGGGTACTTCTTGTATGCGAATTTTCCCACTATTTTTGTAATTTCGTCTTGACGAGAACTTGTCTTTTGCTACGTGGTATGGCCGTTGCCGACAAATAATATTTTAATTTGTGTCATAACAAACTCAAATCAAAATTAATGATATTTTTACTTACATTTCAAAATATAAAATACCACTTGGATGGGTGACCGCTTGGGAATACCACGTGCTGTTGCCTTTTTTTTTGGTGGTTTTTGTACAAACAGTAATAATATTAAGAATACTAAAAAAATAACGACTCTTTTCGAAATTCAATATCTTTTTGTTTTGAACAGATTTGTTTTTAAGTGGTTTTGGTGCTTTATGCCTTATCAGACAGCATTTATTTTTAGACAACCTTCTAATCCACAAAGATTACAAATTTGACAATTAAGAGCATTAACAATATAACGGTTTAAAAACATAAACAATATCAAATCAAATCAAATCAAATAAAGCTTTATTGTAAAAAAGATTGTTCTTTTGTCTACAAAGTATCTATATTATATGTATATACATTATTTCTAAGGTTAAAAATTTATTCATGAACAGTGACATGTACAAAAGTTCACATTTGCTTAATAAATAAAAGAAAAAAAGAAAAAGACATACACCTACACGCCATATACACACTTGGTAATCAAAGAGTGTCATCAAAAAACTCCTTAACTGAATAGTAGGCCCTCCCAATTAAGAGCTTCCGAACCTCCCGCCTAAATCGGTTATTATTTAAAATTTTCCTGACGTTCAAAGGCAAGTGGTTGAATATTTTCTTACTCATAAATATTATAGAGTCCCTTATTAAAGCTGAAGAGGGAATGGGTAGTGAGGCCACATAAGATGAACGCGTCGTGGACGCACAAGAAGCCCCTATCTCTTCCTCAAACTTACTATGTATAAGGCAGGCTGTTTCAATAATAAATATACAAGGCAATGTTAGAATTCCCTTAGTAATAAACACACTCCTGCAGGATTGCCGAGAACTCAATTGGAACATATAACGCAGTGCTCGCTTTTGTAGCATAAAGACCTTATTCAATAATTGGTTAGAGCAGGAACCCCAGAAACATACCCCATAACGGAGGTGCGATTCAATCAGAGCAAAGTATACATTTCTCGCGATAGAAACATCTAATTCCCGAGACACTACTCTCAAGGCAAAACATCCCTTGGCAATCCTCTTACAAAGCTGCAAAATGTGAGTAGAGAATCTCAATTTAGTGTCTATAAACAAACCAAAAATTTGTTACAAGTCAAGCCTTCAATAATTTGCGAATCAAGTGAGATATCGTTCAATTGACATTTAAATGAAACAATGTTAGTTTTAGAAATATTCAGGGTTAGATTAATTTGAATGACACCAATCTACGATTTTCACTATATCCCCACTGATGTCGCATTTCCAACTGTACCACGTCTCTATTGTGCCACATCACAGTTGTGTCATCGGCAAACATCGTAAATACCCCTTTGACATTAAGTTTTGAAAGGTCATTAATATAAAGCAGAAATAACAGCGGCCCCAAAAACAGAGCCTTGTGGAACTCCACAAGTGACACTCAATTCACGCGACTCATTACCGTTAAAAAAGACAGATTGACAGCGCGATGATAAGCAAGATGCCAACCAGGCCAACGCCACACCTCTGAATCCGTAGATTTCAAGCTTACTCAGCAATATCCTATGATTCACACAATCAAAAGCTTTTGCGAGGTCACAGAACACCGCCGCAGCAACCTCTCCATCATTTAACTTGCCATATAGGTTTTCTAGAAACGAAAAAAATCGCGTCATTAGTGTTTCTGCCAGCCCGAAAGCCAAACTGAGAGGTGCTCAACAAATTATACTTAAGGACGAAATTGAGAATACGACCACTCACGAGCGGTCTCGACCACCTTAGCCAACGTAGGAAGCAATGATATTGGTCTGTAGTTAGAGGGTAGCTAGTTTCGCCCCCTTTAAAGAGTGGAATAACTCATGCCCACTTCAAAGATGGAGGGAAATGTCCTACAAGAAATGATTGATTGATTGCCTCAACAAGCATATGCAATGCTGCGTCAGGCAAAGCAGAAATAACCTTCATTGAAATATTATCCCAACCTGAGGCATTCCTATTTTTCACTTCAGCAAATATGCTCTTCATTTCGCAAATATCCGTAGGATAAAAATAAAACGTGTCATCCACCGTAGATCATCGAGATAGCGCAAAGCATCGATTTAGGATTTAAGTCAGAGGTTAAGTCCGCCGCTATCGTGCAATAAAAAGAGTTTAAGATATCAGGACGTTAAACCAGAACTATTGGACAGAGTGCTGTGCTTATTACTATTAAGCTCGTTCACAATTTTCCAACTCTCCTTCTGTCTGTTATTAGAGTCATGTAGTCGGTCATTATAGTACAGTTGCTTTGCGGATTTAATTGTCCTTCTATAAATGCCACGATATTTGTTAAAACAACGAACAAAATCAGAGTTGTCGGCAAAGTATTTTCTTAGCCAATGCATAGAACGCATGTTTCGCGAGGATATTATAATTCCCTTTAGTAAGCCATGGTTTTTTCTTTTTTATTTTCAATGTTTTAACAGGAAAGGATCGGTTTGAAAGTATAATATAGTAATTCGTGAAAGTATGCTAGTGGGTCATCCGAGTGCATAATTATACCCACTCACACTCAGCACATAATTGAGAAAACCTACTATAATTCTTCCTTGTATAAAGCCTACCTCTGCGTTTTCCGTTATTATATTTTTCATTAACAATTTAAAATTACATAAATTGAATCATGGTCTGAAAGACCGCATTTATTACTGAACACTTCACAAGGTTCCATCGCGATTTGTACAAACATAATCAATTAAGGACGAAGAATACTTCGTAACTCGCGTCGGCTCCTGAACAAGCATATTTTAATTTAAAGAGTCCAGTAAGTTAGACACCAGATGAAAGTTAACATGCGACTGGTCATTAAAATCTATGTTTAGATCTCCCGCCAAGATTATCCATGCGTGCCAAGGCAAGGCCAAAATGAGAGTTTCCAATCTAGATATAAATAAAGGAATGTCATTATTTGGTGGTCTATACAAACAGACAATAAATAAATTTAATTTAGGAACATAAACCAAAGAAAATTCAAACTCTTTTTCGACAATCATGTAGTTGTTCTTCTCAAAATCAACAAAAGTATATGTATCCAAAAAAGAAATTATTCACCATTATCATAGTACCCCCGTGGATACAGGTACGCCTTGAATACTTCGACACTATAGAGTAGCCCTGGAAAGGTACCGATTCTTCATTATGCAGCCAGTGCTCTGTTAAGAGCAATATATCTGGGCAATCTACACTATTTAGAAAAGTTGGAGCTTATCAGTTTTTATGCCTTATTGATTGAATATTTTTAACAACAGAAGTGAGCCACCGTCAGTATTGCTTACGCTAAAAAATTATCATTAATTATTGACCACACTCTGTTCACTGTTAACCTGAGAGATACAAATACTCTTATCTACAGCCAACCCGGGCTCAGATTCACTAAAGTTTACAGTAACCCCCCCCCCCCCCAAGTGTTGCGGCTTTCCCATTCATTTTCATTAAAATAATCTGATTAGCGATAAATCCACACAGGAGTCTCTTGCCAGGATATGACGGTCGACAATGCCAAGACCTTTCCTCAAACTGCATGAAGCCATCCATAGGCACGAACATCAAATCATCAGTTCTGTTTTTATGTATAAAAGAGTGTATGCCCATGTTTATTTTCATATATCAAACCATTTAATACCTTTTTCTTCCAGCAGCATAAGCAGCACCAACCACAATCACATTAGTTTTCATCGAAATACACAATATCTTGGTTAAGCTGTCAGGTGATATCGGTTTATCCTGAGAGCGTTTCGCCGCCAGCAAACACTATCACATAGTCGTTCTTTGATAGGGTACCACTAAGTTTAATGGAATTCTCAACCACCTCTTCAAACAGTAGACCACTGGCGTACTGACAGTTAATATCAAAACCTGCTTTAGTATGTTTTTTAAAGATAGCAGAACAACCAATAACATCATCCCTGTTTCCAACCAGTAATAGTTGAGGTTTTCGGTGACGAGCCGAAATTTTTTGGTCTACCTTGTTGACAAAAGGCATACTTGACTGTTTGTTTTCCAGATTAAATACTGTGTTACGAAGTTGCTTGATTTCGTGAAAGTAAGTTTCATTGTCCTTTTCTAGTGTTTCCACTGAAACCAGTAAAAACTTTTATTTAAATCTGTTAGTTCATTTATTTTCATCTCAAGATCGTGCTTTTGTTTTAGTAAACGATTCTAACTTGGAAACAGTTTCCACCTCTTTCCTCTTTAATTCTTGAACCTCGCTATCAGGACGAGTTTCGTTTATTCAATTGATCTAATTGCAATGAATATGACCCTTCTGCATCAGATACAACATCTTCAAACACCTGACTGCCTCTCTTTAATCTCTGAATGCAGTCATCTCTTTGCAAAATTTCTCTATTCAAGGTCTCAATGTTTAATTTAAGTATTTTTTCCTGATTGTCCCTGTCGTTGTAAGTGGATTGACAATCACTGGAACAAAAAATCTTATAACCGCTGATTTTAATGATCTCGGAGCAACGATCCATGCAGCTCGGATGGAATACACCGCAGCACACCACACAGCAAAAATTGGAGAATTCCTTATTCTTGCAACATTTAAATGAGCGTTGCATTTTTAAATCTGGTACTGGCTCACGATTATTTTAGTCCCACTCTTGCCACAAACAATAAGTTAATTTTGATTCAAATATATATTCTTGATCGTCTGGGCTATAGATAAATTCGACACACTTATCACTAATATCTTTATCCTTTTGTTGCACACTATAAAAAAGTTGTTATTATTAAAATATTTTCTATTGTCCTATGTTCAAGACCCAATATAAGACAAAGTATCGCAATTAGGATAAAAATAACAGGTAGATACAGTACTATAACACCAAATGTTACAACTTGTCAAAAAATCATAATTTAACAACAACAAAAACCACTCAAAAATGACTAAAAAATGAGAGCACAATACACACGAATTACACGTTCACAAACATCCCATATTATAAGGAACGTAGAAAATGCGGGAGTTAAGCAAAGTGATGTTTGCAAATAGTTGGAATTTAACTACATCTATGGTTTCTACCATATGGAAGAAGAGGCAAAAAAATCTTTATCAATCTATGATAAAAAAATAATATTAGTGGAGGTAAGATGGAAGGAGAAAACTGCAGGAGTGGATATGACTGTGGTTAGCCAATGTATGGCCAGGAAAAATCAAGAAAGTTATGAATATGTAGACATTTTTAATGCAGATGAAACAGGTTTGTTTTACAAGATTGACGCCTGATAAGACATTAAAGTTTGTTGGAGAGAATTGTGCTGGTGGAAAATTATCAAAAGTAAGGATTACTGTGTTGGTAAAACTGCAAATAGGTCTGGAACAGAGAAAAAGAAAGTTGTTGGTGATAGGAAAGTCCGACAATCCCAGGTGTTTTAAAAACAAACATTTACAGTAAAGTACAAATCAAAACAGTAGAGCCTGGATGACCTCAGAAATTTTTAAAAATTAACAGATCGAATGGGACAAAGAATCAAAAAATTCACACAAACAGAAAAATATTATCTTTGATTGACAACTGTCCAGCGCACCCTGAAGTTGATCTACAGCAAATAAAATTGGTTTTTATGCCTCCAAACACAAAAGCAAAGCTGCAGCCTATGGATCAAGGTGTGATACATTCTTTAAAATGTCATTATAGAAAGATTTTTTACTTATGAAAAATGTTAGAGATGATCGATAAAGGTAACATTTTTTCTGTAACTCTCTTGGACTCTATAAACTTTTTCCATATGGCTTGACAGTCAGTATACAGAAACCATTGCAAACTATTTTAAGCATGGCTGATTTTTTTAAGGAAGGAATGTAGATATGACTCATATGATGCGCTACCATTGACTCAGTGGATTGGAAAAAGACATCAAGAAGATGCTACTGATTGTCTAGAATTTGTTTACAATGCAGACATTCAACAAAGTACAGTGGAAATTGAGATTAAAAAGATGTTTAATCAGATAGTTGATCGTTGTGGCCGTTACTATGTGGTAATTTATCATTTTAACGGAAAGAAATAAAACACTTATTATTTATTATTACCACTATATTGCACAAGTTTTGCGACTGCAGTTTTTGACCTATACAGTCATTATCAAGCTTTACGTACTAAACTGAATTAAATAGACAAAGACTAAAAATTAAAGTTAGGTGGTAGGTATATAAATATTATTATAAAACATTATTATTTAATTCTAGGGTTAATACAGTTGATCTTAAGTGGTAGGTAGTAATTTTATGGTTTAATGACGGTAATAGCAATGAATAGAAAAGGTCTAGTTGGTCGTTTAACAAATTACAGTTTTGGTTTTTCCAATGTTTATAAATTTCCAATGATTCTAAGATATTTAATTTAAAACCTTTCTCCACATAATGTAAGAATTTCTGTATTATGCAAATCGGGAAAGGGGTGTTGGTTTTCTGTACAGTGGTTTGCAAATGAGGAATCTGTTTTTTGTAGTCTATATGATCTAAAATGTTGTGTATATCTGGTTTTAATGTTTTTCTTCGCTTTGTCCTATATATGCTGTGTACAGTCGAGCATTTTAACTTATAAACTCCACATTTTTGAAATTTGTCCGTCTTATCTTTGGCATTCTAAGGATATTTGATAGGGTTATTTTGCGAGTTTGAACGCAATTTTCAGATTATTGTTTTGAAAAAATATCGGCTAATTTTTCGGATAGCGTGCCATGGGTAGGGTATTGTAATGTATGTATGTTGTTCCGTGGATTTTATTTTTGGGTATATTAAGCGAAAAGTAAGTTGCTTTTGTTTTTTGTTTATTAGTTTTCCAACCACTCTCGAGAGAAGTTATTTTTTGTGGCAATGTTTTTAATAGTATTTAGTTCATCTTCTAGGTCAGCTTTGGATAACGGGAGTGAAAGGGCTCTATGTATCATTGAGTTGAATGCTGCCATTTTATGTTGGTTTGGGTGTGGAATGAGTCTTTTGGGATCGTTATACCTGTGAATGTGGGTTTTCTGTATACTTTAAATGTGCAACTGTTATTCATATGTAAGATGCTTAGATCTAGAAAGAAAGTTAATTTTGTTATCTGCTTCCTGTTCTAGAGTAAACTGAATTTTTGGGTGGATGCTATTAATGAAATTTAAGAGATTGCTCTAGTTTCTTGAGGAGCCTTTGAAACAAGCGAGGATGTCGTCAACATATCTGTACCAAAAAAATGAATGTGGTTTTTGCCATGATTTAGAGTTAAGAATTTCTCTTTCTATATGTGTGATGAAAAATGTCTGCTAAGAGAGGACTAAGTGGTGATCCCATTGGTAAACCTGAGTTTTGAAGGTAGAATTTGTGATTGAATTGGAAATATGTTTGAGAGAGGGGCATGTTTCAAAAGCAGATAATTATTTCGGAGGAGATCACAGAGTTTATGTTAGGGGATTTGTTCAGTATTGTATAGATTATTGGTATGCATTCTTCAGCTGGAATGTTGGAGAACATATTCCTTATATCAAAGGAGACCAAAAAGGAGTTTGTCGGGGTTCTTTGGTCTTTTAGTTTTTGAACGAGTTCAAGTGAGATTTGTTACACTAGTTTCTGATGTGAATTTTGTTAAATCTTTAAAAATTGAATTCAGTTTTATACTTAGGTCGCTAAGGTCTCTGGGCTATTGATATATGAGACGACAGGTCTGATGGGGTTCCTGGTTTGTGATTCTTAATAAGGCCATATAATTTCGGGGGCAGTTGGATTCATGTTGACTATTTTCCCTTTTCTCATATTCTGAGAAAATTACATTGATTTCGGAGAGTGTAAATTTTTATTTATTTTGAAAATGCTTAGTAGGGTCTCTTTTTATCTCGGTTATGTCTTCTGACTGGATAAACTGATGTATTTTGTTGCTGTAATCACCTCTTGTTAGGGATAGCCGTTGCGTTTGACTTGTCTGTCCTGGTTATTACTAGATCATGGTCCGCTTAATTTTATGTTTTATAGAATTAATAGTGCATAGGTCTGTTTGATTTGATTTGGGTTTTACGAGTCTAATTGTTTTTTAATTTTTGCTATAGACATTTTTGGTATTCTCTGTTTTTTTCTATTTTGTTAAATGCTAATATCGGTTTTCGAGTTAATGGAATGTCTACGGTGTTTTTTTATTATTAGTTCGGTGTTTGAAAATTTAGAACCTTTTGACCAGAAGACTAAGTTCAGTGTCATTAAATTGCACATTTGTCGAAATTAAGACCTCTTTCGCTGAAGTTTTGTTCTGGTTTTTCAGTTTTTTGGGACAGGAGGTGATTGGAGTTTCGACTTAAGTTTTTCGAGTTTTTTGGATTGTAGTTCGAATTTCTTATGTATAATGGCACTGATGATGGATCGAAATTTGATCATCTAAAGGTGTCAAATTCAATCGGATGGAGTTTGTAGTTAGTTCGGAATGTATTACCTTAATATAATGTTGTAAAATGTATCTTTTGGAGAACTGGATCTTGCATTCTTGTTTCAACCATATTTCTTTGGCTTTGTTGAGGGCAAACTTTGAAGCTGTGGACGTACTTTTGGTCTTAATCTGGATGTGGTAGTTCGGAGTAATCTTGTTCCGAATGCACTCTTGGTTGAACCACAGATTTTGACTTGTCCTTCTTATATTTTAATTGTAACTTATAGATATAAATTAAAATTTACACTCTCCGAAATCAATGTAAATTTTCTCAGAATGACGAGAAAAGGAGAATAGTCAACATGAATCCAACTGCCTCGGAAAATTTATATGGCCTTATTAAGAATCACAAACCAGGGAACCCCATCAGACCTGTCGTCTCATATATCAATAGCCCAACTAGAGACCTAAGTATAAAACGGAATTTCAATTTTTAAAGATTTAACAAATTTCACATCAGAAACTAGTGTAACGAACTCACTTGAACTCGTTCAAAAACTAAAAGACCAAAGAACCCGAAAAATCCTTTTTGGTCTCCTTTGACATAAAGGAATATGTTTTCCAACTTTTCAGCTGAAGAATGCATACCAATAATCCATAAAATACTGAACAAATCTAATATAAACCCTGTGATCTCCTCCGAAATATTATCTGCTTTTGAAAACATGCCTCTCTCCAAAACATATTTCCAATTCAATCGCAAATTCTACCTTCAAAACTCAGGTTTACCAATGGGATCACCACTTAGTCCTCTCTTAGCAGACATTTCATCACACATATAGAAAGAGAAATTCTTAACTCTAATCATGGCAAAAACCACATTCATTTTTGGTATAGGTAGATATGTTGACGACATCCTCGCTTGTTTCAAAGGCTCCTCAAGACAACTAGACAATCTCTTAAATTTCATTAATAGCATCCACCCAAAAATTCAGTTTACTCTAGAACAGGAAGCAGATAACAAAATTAACTTTCTAGATCTAAGCATCTTACATATGAATAACCAGTTGCACATTTAAAATATACAGAAAACCCACATTCACAGGTATAACGATCCCAAAAGACTCATTCCACCCAAACCAACATAAAATGGCAGCATTCAACTCAATGATACATAGAGCCCTTTCACTCCCGTTATCCAAAGCTGACCTCGAAGGACGAACTAAATACTATTAAAAACATTGCCACAAAAAATAACTTCTCTCGAGAGTGGGTTGGAAAACTAATTAACAAAAAACCAAAGCAACTTACTTTTCGCTTAATATACCCTAAAATAAAATCCACGGAACAACATACATACATTACAATACCCTACCATGGCACGCTATCCGAAAAATTAGCCGATATTTTTTCAAAACATAATCTGAAAATTGCGTTCAAATCGCAAATACCCTATAAAATATCCTTTACAATGCCAAAGTTAAGACGGACAAATTTCAAAAATGTGGAGTTTTATAAGTTAAAATGCTCGGGACTGTAACAGCATATATATTGGACAAAGCAGAAGAAACATTAAAACCAGATATACAGAACATTTTAGATCATATAGACTACAAAAAACAGATTCCTCATTTGCAGACCACTGTACAGAAAACCAACACCCCTTTCCGATTTTACATAATACAGAAATTCTACACTTATGCGGAGAAAAAAGGTTTTAAATTAAATATCTTAGAATCATGGGAGGAAATTTATAAACATCGGAAAAAACCATAACTGTAATTTGTTAAAACGACCAACTAGACCTTTTCTATTCACGCGCTATTTTCCGTCATTAAACCATAAAATTACTACCTACCACTTAAGATCAATTGTATTAACCTAGAATTAAATAATAATGTTTTATAATAATATTTTATACCTACCACCTAACTTTAATTTTAGTATGACTTGTCTATTTAATTCAGTTTAGTACGTAAGCTTGCTAATGACCGCATAGGTCGAAACTGCAGTCGCAAAAAACTTGTGCAATATAGTGGTAATAATACATAATAAGTGTTTTATTTCTTTCCGTTAAGATGTTTAATCACTTTTATTTTGAAATTCTGAACATATATGGAGCAGTTTTTGTGACCTTGACAATTATATAAACACCATTTATTTTTCAAAATTGCACAAACAAAGATTACTGATTTTTATTGTATAAAACTATGTATTTTAATTTTTTTGTTTATACTCGTATATGTACCAACGTACATAATAATAAGTTTAGTGTTACTTGCTTATTTTCGTTTGAAACATTTTCTTTTATTTAATAATTATTATTATTGATTTTTCTAAGCATTAGTGCCTAATCTAAATAAAAACAAGTAGTGAAAAATGATATTAGATTTTGTTTACTGTTTGTAATGAACTTTGGATATAGCGAACCATTTTTAGTGATTTTTGGAGTTCATTATGAAAGGACTCACTGTATTTTGATATAAGAATTATAGAAACATATGAATTTTACTGTTAATAAAAATACTTGAATTAAAGCTGCAAATAAGCCTTTTATATAATGGTCGTAGTTCTAAAGGGGGCTCAGTACTTATCTTTTCTTAATTTACATCTCATTTTGATTCAAATTCTAAAATTAATATTTTTTTTATTATGAAATTTTCAAACACCTTAGGCATTTCTAAAGAACTTGAAGGAAAATGTAAAGTGGTAGTTTTGCTGGAGCCAGCCAGATTGCACTTTTAGTTTTGATTCTGAAAGCATCATGGTGTGATCCAAAGGTCTCAAACTAACAATATAAAATCTGAAATTGTTTTTTTTAGACTTTGTAACTTTCACCCTCAAGGTAGTCCTGGACTCTAATGTATCTACCACTGTTTTGAAAGGTTGATGCAGTCACTGTTTCAAGCACGGTCTGTGATTCACGGTTCTGCCGTCTTGAGGCAGCAACCCCTTTACTTCATCTTCATATGGAGGAATAAGGTATAGGGATGGCAATCATGTTATTCTTCACCAGTGACTATTGCGTACCGAATAGACTGTGTTACATTACATTGTTGTGATGTAAGAGGAAACTCTCCTCTCTCCATAACTCATAGAAGTTTTATCGGAAATGCTGAAAATTTTCGATCGACGATCTCCACGAACGATTATTGAACTATGGCAATTATTTCAGGCGTGGTTGTAGTCAAAGTTCTTCAGAAATGCGCGTCATCTTCCGTTAAAGTTTGGTCGGCCTTAAATCGTGAAAAATCACTCGGAAATTTGCATATGGCTCTGGGCTTTGTCCCTAAATACTTTCCAAATCTTATTATATGTTTCAGTAGCACTTTTGCCAAGTTTCACACAAAATTTTTACTCACAAGCGCTACTCTTTCCAGATCTATGGAATAAATGCAGAGAAACAATTAGACCTTTATGCAGATATATATCTTGAAATTTATCAGGCAGTGTTTTATTTATTTATTTTATTTATTTATTTACGGGACAGGCCCATTAACTAATAAAGACAAAATAACAAAAGTTTACAGTATAAATGACACTTAAAACTACTTAAAACTAAAGGCTAAAACTAAGAAATTCAGAAAAGAACCCGGATCTGCCTCTTAAAAAGTGATAAGGAGCTGGAGAACAATTCCAGTGATGGGCAGTTGTTTATAATGCCCATAGATCTTGTTATGAAGGTATTAGCTCCGTAGGTTGTCTTATGATAAGGTTTGAAGAAGGACAACGTAGATCTAGTATGTCTAGAGGGTGCATACAAATTAATCTGAGATAAAAGTTCTGGACAATTTACAATGGAATTTAAAATTTTAAAGAACATTACAAGATCACGCTGAACTCTCCGGTTAGACAGGGTATTCAAATTTAATACAGATGTCAGTTTTGAATAACTAAAAGAATCATTGTTAAAGAATTTAAAATTAATTTGACGTAGAAATTTACTCTGAAACAAGCTCCAAGCTCCTAGCATGGCAAGCAAAAGGTGGGTTCCACACACATGAGCAATATTCCAAGAGAGGCCTAACCAACAAGCAGTACAGCATTTTTATAGAGGCAATGGATGAAAATTCTGATGAGCAACGCCTAATGAACCCAAGCATCCTCAGAGACCTAGACGTTACCTCGGTTATATGAGGAATAAAACTCAGTGCCGAACCAAACTTAACCCCCAGATCCTTAACATTAACCACGGACACGGGGGAAGTCCCATTTATGCTGTAATCAAAAAACAATGAATTGCGCGATCTCGAGAAAGACATAGAGAAGCATTTAGAAGTATTTAAAACCATACCGTTTAACTGACACCAGACACCAAGTCTATCCAAATCACTCTGCAATCCCACACAATCCTCAATCGATCCAACCGCCGTATACAACTTCAAATCATCAGCAAAAAGCAAGAACCTGGGAAGACCAAACGCAGTCGGCCGCAATCATTCAAGAACAGGTTTAAACAGCAGAGGCCCCATATGGGAGCCTTGAGGCACTCCTGAGGGCACAGTAATGTTGACAGACTTAAAATTATTAGCTCGAACCACTTGAACTCTGCCACACAAATAACTCCTAATCCAGCCCAACAGTGGACCCGATATGCCACGGTTATTGAGCTTCTTAAGAAGAACACCATGGTTCACCCTATCAAAGGCCTTAGAGAAATCGGTATAGATGGAATGTACCTCAGATCCACTCTGCAAGGTCCTCGACAGGTAGTCCGTATAGGAAATCAAGTTCAATTCAGCAGACTTGCCTCTCTGAAAACCAAACTGTTCATCTATTATAGATGGTCCCAAGTTAGATGCCAATACTTTAGTTACTAGGTTTTCAAATAATTTAGGAACAGTACTCAAAATACTTATTGGCCTATAGTTTGCGATATCTGCCCTGTCCCCTGACTTGAATACCGGGGTGACAAAACTGGTCTTCCAATAGTCAGGAAAGTAACCCTCCTCCAATGACCGGTTAAACAACATGCATAATGGTCGCGATAATACGAAGCTACATGCCATTAGTAATCCAGGAGGTAAAACCATCAGGACCAGACCCCTTTCTGTGATCCAACCTCGAGAGCCCCTCGTAAATTTCAGAGATTGAAATCTTAAATTTGAAGATATTATGAATATTAGTAGAGGGTAAGGCTGGATAATCTAGTAACTCATCAGAGTAAACAGAGCCGAAGTAACTTGCAAAAAATTATAGCCACATCAATGCCATGTCCACAGATTGTTCATTATAAAACATCCTAGGAGGAAGGTCATTTGTGCCACGCTGTGCACCAACAAAGTCCCAAAAGCTTTTCACGTTATCTCTGATAGAGAGTTCAATGTTGGAGATATAATCAACATGGCACCTACGTGATAAATTCTTACACTGTGATCTTAAAGCAGAGAAGTAATAATAGTCCTGAGGTTCCCCAGATGATCTAAACCTCTTGTGTGCTTTTTTTTTACGAATTATTAAGTTTTTCAACTCAGGAGAAAACCACCTAGGGAATTTTCTACTAGATACCTTCTTTAACGGAACATACAAATCTATGGCCTATAAAGTACATCATAAAAAATATTCAACAAACTGGTTAACCCCCCCGGTTCGAAAGCAGATGATCCCACGATACCGAACCCAGAAAATGATTTATCGAAATATAATCCGCAGACTTTAAAATCATAATAGAATTCAGTACATTGAGGTGAAATAACTTTTTTATTAGTTATAAATATTAGCTTAAATTCGAGAGGTGGATGGAAATCATCCGGTAGGATCAGAGGATCATCAGCCATCCCCAGGGATAGATCATTTACATGGCTTAGAACCAGAATCAAGAACAGAACCAGTTTTATTAATTACATTATTCACTTGAAATAAATTTATGAAAGGCACACATATTTGACACTATTTCACATATCTCCAGTTCACGGCCAGCTGGTGAATCCAGGGGAAACGGTGTTGAACTCAAATGCCTCCTCGATCCAGGCCATTTTAGGAATATTTAAAGTCACCAGTCACACAAAACTTAGAGTCTGGATATGCCTCAGAGATGCTATCAAGGGTATCACTCAATATTTGGTAAGTTTCAGGAGGTGATCTAGGTGGTATATATACACAGCCAATAACAGTAATGCATTTGCCAAAATTAATAGAAACATATAGATGTTCAATGGGATGTTCAATGTTGTTAGGGAAGTAACTACAACGCGAGTCGATGCTACTTGGCTTGCCCAGGAACTTTTGGATTGCACTACATACCTCGTTCTTTTTGGACCTTTTAATGCAATTTATATTCCTAATGTGAAATAA
>JAHKBH010002478.1:0-12500 GCA_019049505.1 Pachyrhynchus sulphureomaculatus
AAGATTGAGATACCAGCTCCGGTGTCGATAAGGAGTTTGAATTGGTTTGTTCGATCTTTGATGTAGTAAAGATTTTTCGAACTAACTGCATTTAGAGAAATCGTTGGTCTGGACTCGGTTGGTTGACAATATGGTTGTTCAAATTTGCACTGCTGTATTGTGGGGTTACATTCAGAGTTTGAACCTTGTTGACAGTCTCTATATTCGGGTGTGAACATTCTGGGGGGGGTGGTCTTTGATTGGGATTGCGAGAAAATTTCCGTTATAAGGGTTCTCATATTCATTATCATAATCGTGATCATAATTATTATTGTTATTAACAGCATAATAACTTTCGTTGTTATGGTATTGATTGTCGATGTAGCAATTGTCTCTGGACTATTAGCGGCATAATAGTCTTCTGGATTATAATCATTACTATTATCAGCATAATAGTGGTTTTCTTCGTTGGGGTGTGAATAGTAATGTACCAATCTTGGTTGGTAATTAGGGTTCCGTTGTATTACTGAAGGTCTTTGTGGTTGATATTGATTATTTGGAAGTCTTGGAACGAAGTTTGGTTGTCCACTTGGTTGTTGACCTGTGGTGTTATTCGTAATGTTTGGTCTTTGTGTAAAATTTGAAGTGGATCTTTGAATGAAGCTTGAAGTGCTTGGGAATTGTTGTTGGAATTGGCTTCTACATTGATTGGACATGTGACCTAATCTTTGGCATGAAAAGCATTTTGGTATTGGTTGCTTTTTTTGAAATTGCTTTGGCTGTGTTTGGGAAGGTGATCTTTGAAATTTCTGGTTTTCAAAGTATGATAATTGCGTTTCTCGATGGATGCGAGATTGGGCTTGAAGTAAGGTGTTGGGTTGGCTTGCTCTTATGAGTTGTCCTAATTTGGGTTCTAGACCTGTTAATAATGTGTTTAAGGCCATAGTCTCAATTAGACTTATCTGAGCTGTCTTTTGATCGTTAGTTAGTAGGGACTTTTGGATGTTGGCTAGCATCTTCGCGTTTAGAACTTGGAGTCTGTTATAAAAGTTGATTGCAGTTTCTCCAGGAAGTTGCTTTAATCGTTGAAGATCTTGGATGAGGGATGTGAGATCGCGGGAATCTCCGAAATGAGAATTTAGAAGTATTTTTATATCCTCATACGTTGCTGGATTTCTAGAGCTAATTAATTGAGCTGCTCTTCCGCGTAGTTTATTTCTTATGTGAATTACAAGAAATTTCTTTTGTTCCGTAGCTGCCATATCATATGCATAATCGCACGCTGTTAGAAATGTACCAAGAAATATCTGGTCTCCTTCAAATTCAGGTATTATTGAAAAGATTTCAGATAGCTTGTAGGGCTCGGCTTCTAGGGTTACTCTTGGATTTGGGTCGTTATTTGTCATTTTGAGATGTTAAAAAAAATGATATTCGATGTTAGAACAGTTTCTTTATATTAAGAAATGCGTGAGATGGAAATCGTATAGTTATAAGGTAAACTAGGCGGTTTCAATCTAATTTGATGTTAAATGTGCAATTTATGAAGTAAAATTGCGGCAAAAAGAAAAACAAAATAAAATCGTAATGATTCTTACTCTATTCCTCTTCTTAAAAAAAGGTTTTGCATTCTAGGTTATATTGGCCAGGGGTGTCACCAGGTGTTCCTAATCCACCAATATTTCCTAAAACTTGTATCCTTTGGGTTGTTCGCGAAGGCTTTGTTGCTTTTGGTCCGAATGATTTTTTTCTCTTTTTTTTTCACTTCTACTTCGGGGTGAGAGTGCTCGGTGGCTTCGTGTTCCGCAAAGCAGGTGAAATCTGGACAAAAATCTGTACGACTGCGCCAATTTTGTTGCGCGTGGCTCACAACAAAATGATTTTTAAAAAAACTTTCTTTTTCTTAAAACTTTCTTTATTTTGATTTATTATTACTTTCACTTTGAAAGATACAAACGTGCTTTTTCTTTTTAAAACTTTGGTCTCTGTTTGAGAATCTTTAAAATAAACTGTTAAATTCGAGTTTTATTTGCTCGCTCAAAATTATATTACTGCTTTTTCTCCCGTCGCGTTTTTTGTTTTTATAGTTTTGATTTTTTGCTTAATTAGCAAAGTTGCAAAAGATGACGAAATATGATGCAATCAGTTACTCACGTTTCATCATTTCGGTTTACTGCTAGACGCTAAGTAAGCACATGTGTATCTCTTAACAATGGGTTATTGTTATACATTTTAATACATTGTATGAGGGATTACATTTTAATGGTAAAGTGTCGTTATTTTTATATCTAACATATATATATATATATATATATATATATATATATATATATATATATATATATATATATATATAGCCTTTTGCTTTATTAAATTTCCCGATATTGGTACGTTTTGATGCCTACGGGCCACTTGAAACCATCGTAAAACTGCATTTTTGTCTTTCACTATATAGAGAGTCGACATATATATATATATATATATATATATATATATATATATATATATATATAAATATATATATATATATATATATATATATATATATATATATATATATATATATATATATATATATATATATATATATATATATATATATATATATATATATATATATATATATATATATATATATATATATATATATATATATATATATATATATATATATATATATATATATATATATATATATATATATATATATATATATATATATATATATATATATATATATATATATATATATATATGTATATATATATATATATATATATATATATATATATATATATATATATATATATATATATATATATATATATATATATATATATATATATATATATATATATATATATATATATATATATATATATATATATATGTATATATGTATACATACATATATATAAATATATGTATATATACATACATACGAGTATATATATATAAATATATATATGTATATATATATATATATATATATATATATATATATATATATATATATATATATATATATATATATATATATATATATATATATATATATATATATATATATATATATATATATATATATATATATATGTATATATATATATAAAAATATATATATATATATATATATATATATATATATATATATATATATATATATATATATATATATATATATATATATATATATATATATATATATATATATATATATATAAATATAGAATATATATATATATATATATATATATATATATATATATATATATATATATATATATATATATATATATATATATATATATATATATATATATATATATATATATATATTGTAACTGTTGTAAAACTGTTGCCCCAAGCTTGGGCGTATTTTTTGTAATCTGTTAAACTGTCCTCATTTTGAGGCATCTCCTTTTGTAACCTGTGAGAAGTTGTTTGTCCCACGCTTGAGCGCAATTTTGTAACTTTTGAAAACTTGCCTGCACGTTGTGGTGTCATTTTGTAGCCTATGAAAAAGTGTTTAATTGCGCCCCACGTACACTGCGTCATTTTGTACCGTTTGAATATTGGACGCCCCAAGCTTGAGCACAATTTTCTTGCAGCCCCGCTTTAATTTCTGATAATGAATTGAGTGAAACCTGATTTTAAAAGAACTAAAGAAATTAAAGAAACACTAGCTCAGTTTTCTTTGGTAGAGAGATATGGGTAAGAGATATTTGTCTTACGTCTTTTTGGAATTATTTTCTATTTTTTAAAAAGCCTCAGTTGTACAAGTTTTTTGGGCACCACTCATTTTAAAATAGAAAGGATTTAACTTCAGCTAAAAAAATGAGAAAAAACTGAAGTGTTTTATGGATATTACTAAAAAGAATTAGTCTAGTACAACTTATCCTGAAAAGAAAAATAAATATTCAGTGAGACACTAGCTTTAAATCAAAAAAAGAAAATTTATTCTTGTTTTTAAAATGAAAAGTTCTAACCTTTACAGTTTTACCTAACAAATTCTAGCCTAACTAGTAGTTGTTACATTAAAATTTTAGACTATTATAACCCCCGAAGACGAGAAATCGTGCTTTACACTTCACTTTTTAGTCTGTTTTACATTGCAGTTAAGGCGCTACTCTCGAATAAGTCTATTGAAGGGAGTTTTGTTGACTTACTGTTTTTTATTCCTGCTGTGTTCGACTACGCCCGATTTCACACTTTTACTTAACAAACACTTAGAAAGCCCACTACGGCTTTTATTTAAGACACTGGTGCTTTTACTTAGCGGCTCTGATGAAAATTAGCCTACTTCGGCTAGGTGGAAAATAGCCTCTCGGCTAGACGGTACTGCCTGGCTGCGGCTAGATGGAAAACCGCCTCGATTTACGGTCTGCGGAGCCTTAAATAATCGTGCGACTTTTGCCAGTAATATCACGACGCTCCAATCAAAACTGCCGATCAAACATTCCACCAATCGCGGCGTAGCGAGAGGTTCGGTCAGGAACCCGCAC
Organism: Pachyrhynchus sulphureomaculatus; assembly: GCA_019049505.1. NCBI lineage: Eukaryota > Metazoa > Arthropoda > Insecta > Coleoptera > Curculionidae > Pachyrhynchus > Pachyrhynchus sulphureomaculatus. The sequence goes on from JAHKBH010002478.1 coordinate 4,482, forward strand.
AACACCGTATATACCGAACGTCCTGGAACTTCTGTTTAATATACCGTTCAATACAAAAATGAAAATAAGTACAATTTGAAATGGAAAAATCAGTAACATTACATGGTCTTAAAATCTAGGAAAAAATGAATGTTACATTTACCCCCTTCCAAAAAGAAATAGACTACACTAGTCTATTAAACTAAGGCTACTTATGAAAAGGTACAAAGTGGTACACTATCACTTAATACTAAGGTCAGAACTTAAAACAAAATTACAAACTTCGGACCTTACTACTAGACTTAATTCAATTAAGCACTAATATTAAGTACAATGAAAACCAAATGAAAATCTTTGCATGTACACAAGAATCTTATAACTAGACTTAACTTAATTAAACACTAAGGTTAAGTACATCAAAAAGTAAATAAAAATCCTTGCATGAACATAGGAAATACCTTTCCAAAATAACAATCGCGGTCTTCTTATATAAAAGAATCAGCTCTGTAATTGTTACCAAAACAAAAAATATAACTACGTCTAGACTCTTGTCTAAATCAAAAAAAAATGAACTGAAATAAAATATGAACACCCCCCTTAAAATATTTTAAGGATTGTCTGAAAATTTTCTATTTCAGCAAAAGAAATTTATAAAAATTCTTAAATAAAGAAAAAAAATAAAAAATGATTCTAGTGCAAACACTTACACTAAAAAGAAAAAGTCTTGTAAGACCATTTAGCACTAGGCTAAGAAAAACATCTGGATAAATATCCAGACAAACGCTCGGGAAAAATCGCCATCCATGCTCTAGCTCATCGCTAAGAGAACATTCTAAATCTAGTATCACTACTAGTCGCACTCAGAGAATAATCGCACTCTATAACGCAATGTCGACGTCCTAAGACATCTAGACATGCTAAAATCGCCAGGGAAAACGCTCTGGTTGATCGCCAGAAAACACGTCAGCTCATCGCCAACAAAACACTCTGGTATTTCGCCAGAAAAAACCTCGGCTCCTCGCCAAGAAAACACTCTGGTATATCGCCAGAAAAAAGCCTCGGCTCCTCGCCAAGAAAACATTCTGGTACATTGCCAGAAAAAAGCCTCGGCTCCTCGCCAAGAAAACACTCTGTAAATAGTCCTCGACTACACAAAGTCTGCGTTCTAAAAGAACAATCTCGCCATTAACATAGTGAGCAGCTATAAAAGCTAACAATACCACTATAGGCACAGTGAATAGCTACAAAAGCTAAAATTCACTCTAAACACAGTGAATAGCTATAAAAGCTAAAATTCACCAAACTGAATGATCCTGCTTCTAAAAGCAATGTTCACTAAGAACAGAATGATTAGTCTGCGCACAACTAACATTCAAGGAAACATTCCCAACATAACTATATGAGACAGCAAGTCTCGAAATAGGACCTCCCTAAAGTCATAATCCTATATATGGGAGTCCATAAACAAAACGACTCAAAATCTCGCATTTTGAGCACATGCCCTCAGGCAACCAACATACACCGAAATATATACAGAAATATGTACAGAAATATATACAGGAGTTCAAATCCCAAACTCTTGGTTATGATAACTCCATACTGAGCTTGGTGAAAGCTCTTAGCAAAAGCTAATCAAATCTTCAGCACATCGCACCAAAGTGACAAATCTGCCTAGAAACATGAGCCAGAAGAAACGCCCTCCGTCATTCTTCAGGGTGGCTACACTGAGATATAAAACTTAACCAGCATTGCGCCTCTTCACGTTGCATGAAGAACCCTCGTGTACTGGTCTCGCCCTAGAACAACAACGAAAAACATTCAATCCATCCCACATAACAGGAGACAAACACCTCACCACGATATACTGAATGGTGGAGACAATAAAATACGGAAATGGTGACCCTGGAGTCCACCAACAAAAGGGAGTAGATTATAGCATCCACTAAACTAAAACGGTGTCTACCCACACCACCATAAGTCAAAAAAATTAATCATTAGGGTGTTCCGAAACACACTACTGCCAACAGCCTGTCACCACTAATAGGCTAATTGGAGCTGAGGTCGACTACAGTAGCTAGGCTCTCCTTTTGGTTCAAAATAAAAACAACCATTGGGTAACAAAACCCCTAAAGGTCCCAAAGGTCAAACGTTCACCCCCCATAGACTACCCTTCCAATCAGTCTGTTCCTCAGGAAGACTAACTCCCTGCCAAACGTCGTAACGGCATCTGTTAGCACCCGGTGCATCACAGCCTGTAAAAAACAAATCACTCATGGGATGCAACCTAAAAGGTTTACAAGGTTGACTTAACCAAGCTTCTTACGGAAATTTCCAAAAAACGAAACTGAGCTTGAAAAGCTACAGGAAGCAAAAATTGCTCAATTTTTCGGTGGCAACGCAACAAAACTTTTGAAGACGACAAGAGCTTTTCCAGCTTAATCAGAAACAAGAAGAAAACATCGTTGACAGCTAACATATTCGATCATGGTGTTAATCGTCTCCCTAGACAATAGCCTCTAGAAGAAACTGCTACAGGTATCAGGCATAACCGTTTTCTGTCAGCCCAAACTTCTAGATTACCTCTTGGAAATCTAAAAATTCGGTTAGGAATCTTCCTTCACTGCGCTTAGCCTCTCTTGACAAGGTTCTCATCTCGGTATCCGATTTTTGATCATTTCTTTGTGAAACGACTGTCTTACTCTGCTCTCATCTCCTGTAAATGATCAGCCTTTAGTTCTCCTGCAGGACTTCAATTTCCTATCAATCCGATAGTAAACCGAAAAAAACTCAACATACGCCTATGAGTCCATGCAAAAAATTTTAAAAAAATTAGTGACTCAAGGTAACGTTTAAACGGCTCTGAAAAAAAATAGAAAATAACCCTCAGTTTGTCAATTCAGAAGAAGATCTAAATCAAAATAATCCAAGTCCTAGACTTACAGGATAAACCAAAATCAATTTACTCTTAATTGCACCCAACATATACCATTAAGGTAATAAAAATACACCCACTCGGGTAACAAACTTTGAAATTGCTCATAGAAATTTTGACTCTACATCACACTACAGGAGCTACATCTTGCGCTTGTCCTAACTCAAGATCACCTTGGATTGCCTCTAATCAAAATTTCGCTTCCAAGTGTCAAGAACTGGATATTATTTGGGGTCATAAGCAAATCAAATCCCGCGACCACCGACATACCAGTCTTATGATATATCCTGAGTGTGACTCCTTCGCAAGCTCGCAAAACTGAGTCGATGCCAAACATCAACCACAATCAACCTAAGTTTGGGATATGGCCAATACCCAAAACCTTAGCATTAACTATAAAAGTAAGCTATCCTCAGCTCAACTTTTATAACAGTCAAAAAAAAACGAGGTCGTCACCTCTACAGAGCAACATCAAAAAAAATAACTTAAAGCAATTAAGATAATGTAAATATAAATTATTCTTCTTCTGACAAACTTTCACTAGGGCTAGGTCCGTTGAATGGTTTTAAGTCTTTAATATGCCATCGTCCTATTTTAGTCCCATCTAAATTAACTAAACCATAAACTAAATCTGAAATCTTTTCTCTAATCACGCAATGCACATACTTAGGGTACCAACTTAGATGTGAATTTATCTGCTGCACTGGAAAGAATTTTATTTTTTCGCCAAACGTGATCACCTATATTAAAGGCAAAATCCCTTTTTCTAAGGTTGTAAGACTTACAGTTCCGTTCATAAGCCTTATGTATCCTACTACGCACGTCGGTGAAAATATCTTTTAAACCCTTTAAATTTTCGGCGTACTCACCCCTGTTACCCGGAATTATTTCGCTGTCAACATTGACATCCAAATCTAAATTTTTATAATACGATCCAGATAGAGGTGTATGTCTGCCGTAAACTAAGAAAGACGGTGTAAACCCGGTTACTTCGTGTTTGAATCTTTGAAATTCCTTTATCCCGAATTATCACGTGAATCAACGAATATTACTTTCAACGAAATTATTGTAGAGGGCACACGGGATTGAAACGTATGTTAAAACCATAAGTTTCACTTAAGCTCTTAAAACTTTTAGAGGTAAACTGAGTACCGTTATCGCATATTAAGAGCGATGGAACACCGTGGATTAGAAAGACATTATTTTCCAAAATTCTCTCTATATATCCAGCTTTAGAGCTTTTCAAAGGAAATAGCATGGTATACTTTGTAAACCAGCAAGAAATTACGAAAAGTCATCTATTTCCTTGTTTTGAACGTGGAAATGGACCTACTAGATCAGCTGCTATGACTTGAAAAGGGTAATTAACCGTTTTCTCTCTTTCCCATCAGTCCCATAGGTAGTGTATTTGGAGATTTCTGCGCTCCACATACTTCACAAGTCCTCACAAACTTTAAGATATCAAAACGCATTTTTGGCCATCTATACGATCTATATCAACTGTATCAATTCTTACGCCAATTTGTGCATTAAGACTGTTTTCGTCCACTGTATGATCTGGGATTCTTGACAAAGCGTCAGGAATAACATTGTGGACTCCTTTTCTATGAATTAAAGTAAATGTGTGTTGTCTCAGCCTAATCGCCCAACGCGCTAGTTTGCCACTAGGGTTTTTAATAGAATTAAGCCACAATAAACTATAATGATCTGTTATGACCGTGAAAGGAACACCTTCTATGTAAGGTCGAAACTTTTCGATGTTAAAGAGTACTGCTAAACATTCTTTTTCAACAACCGAATAGTTACGTTCAGCCTTTGATAAAGTTTCTACTGGCATACGCTATCACTCTTTCCTCACCATTGATTTTCTGTGTTAGGACGCCCCCTAAACCGGTATTAGAAGCATCGCTAGAAATATAAAACTGTTGGGAAAAATCTGGTTGGGATAAAATTGGAGCTGAAACCAATAGCTCTTTAATCTTTATAAAAGATTCTTCGGCTGCCTTTGTCCAATCTATCGATTGTCCTTTTTTTCGTCCTTTCAAAAGGTCATTAATAGGCGACAACAGGGTAGAAAAATTCTCAATGAAACGTCTGTACCATGAACACATTCCTACGAAGCGCTTAACTTCCGTAGTATTAGTAGGTCTCGCATAATTAACCATGCTTGCTACTTTATCCGGATCGGTACGCAAGGAATTTGAGCCTACAATATAGCCTAAAAACTTTAGAGAAGTTTTGAAAAAAATCACATTTGCTCAAATTTATCGCCAGTCCGGCCTCTTTCAATTTATCTTTTACTTCTTTAAGTAAGCGAATATGCAATTCGAAGTCTTCCGATGTTACTAAAATATCATCGAGATAGGTAAAAAATATGTGGCTCATATTTCGGACCAAATATAGCGTCCACTAAACGTTGCTGAGTTTGAGCAGCGTTCTTTAGACCAAAACAGCATAGTGACGAACTGAAATAGACCTCGGCGGCCTACTACTGCAAAAAGCGGTCTTTTCCTTAGAGGATTTGTCCAAAGGAATTTGCCAGAATGCCTTTCTAAGGTCTATCGAGGATACATACTTAGCATTCCTGAGTGATGTCAAAATTCTATCGATGTTCGGTAATGGATAGTTATCAAATTTGCTGACCTCGTTGAGCTTTCTTCCGTCATAGCTTAGACGATGTCACTCCGAGTGTCAACATTTCGTCTAACTCCTTATTTAATACCTTTGACATATACGGAGACATGGCGAAGGGCCTTGTCTTTACAGGACTGGCATCAGCCGTATCTATAGACATGGTGATTTTTATTCGTTCGGCCTAACCTATCTTTACTACTTATTTCATTGAAAGAGCTTATTACTTTTTCTGCTTTTAAGCGTTCCCGTCCGCGAGAGATCATCTAGGGTACATAGACGCGAAAAAAGGTTTTCTAATGAACTTTCTGAATAACAATCTTTAAAACTTGTATGAGAAGTGACTTCTAGGGACTGTGGATACCACGAATTATCTTTAAAATTTTACTAAAATTCCGAATTTTTGTGCAAAATCACATCCTAAAAACCAAAGTATGTGATAGAGAAGGTACTACTAGAGCAGAAATTACTAAATAATGACCATTGCAGGCTAGCGGCAACTCCACCGTACCTAAAACTCTTAGACGGCTGCCATCTGCAGTGGTAACACTTCTATTTTTGACATGGCATATTTTTATACTTAAACGACTTAAAATTTTAATACCATTCTGACCTACAACGGAGGCATTTGCACCAGAGTCAAATAAAGCCGAGAAAATGGGCACCTAATAGATTTATCTCGATATGCGGTCTGTTATCTAAATATTTATGCACGAATAAAGGAGATATGTGACCATTTGGAGAAGCAGGAGTTCTAACTTAAGAAGGAGAATTTTTATTAGACTTAAAAAATCAGAAACTTTTTGTAACTATTTAGTCCAATCTGATTTATTGGAGTATTTCTTTACTTAAGATCCTCGTTAGAATCTTTCTTTTATCCGCGACCGGACGTTCTGAGAAAATACGACGGCTTTTCAGTTCATAGTCTAATTCATTTTCCAGTAAGTGATTGACTTTAAAATTGACGGCTTCCATGATAAATGTATAAAATTTAAAAGAATTGTTTAAAAAATCATAAAAATATTTCTCCTGTGCTCCCAATAGTCTAAATAAAAAATACGTAATGGCACTTAAAATATGTAAACTTCTTTATCAAACATTTAAAAAATCTTCGACAATTTCAAAAAAATTTCTAAGTATTGCCTTCTATTCAAATTCTTTTATCAAATATGTTAAGAATTTCCAACAAAAAAAATCTCCAAATATCGTTTCGTATATCAGCAAAGTATTTTTAATATTCATGCAAAACATCGGTGGAGAGAAAAAAAACAGTTTTTTGTTCGGTTAACCGCAAAATAAACAGTGCAAAATTAAAGTCGACCAACACATCTGCTAATCTGAACTATAAAGCTAGCTGTTAAGAAAAAAGTAGGAATCTCTTATCTTAGAGTCAACAACTAAATTCAAATATCTATATCAGATAAATTGAAATAAAAAATTCTACAAATTTCCTGCTTTTGTCTTACTGCTATAGTGTAGTTTCGTTTAATAAGTATTATGAAATAAAAATATCTGCAAAGTTAGAGCTTTTACTTTGTTCGAAAGCTAGTACACTGAACCCTTTAAAAAATAAAATTCCAAAAGCCCCGCGTTGACAGCGCTATTTTGTAACTGTTGTAAAACTGTTTGCCCCAAGCTTGGGCGTATTTTTTGTAATCTGTTAAACTGTCCTCATTTGAGGCATCTCCTTTTGTACCTGTGAGAAGTTGTTTGTCCCACGCTTGAGCGCAATTTTGTAACTTTTGAAAACTTGCCTGCACGTTGTGGTGTCATTTTGTAGCCTATGAAAAAGTGTTTAATTGCGCCCCACGTACACTGCGTCATTTTGTACCGTTGAATATTGGACGCCCCAAGCTTGAGCACAATTTTCTTGCAGCCCCGCTTTAATTTCTGATAATGAATTGAGTGAAACCTGATTTTAAAAGAACTAAAGAAATTAAAGAAACACTAGCTCAGTTTTCTTTGGTAGAGAGATATGGGTAAGAGATATTTGTCTTACGTCTTTTTGGAATTATTTTCTATTTTTTAAAAAGCCTCAGTTGTACAAGTTTTTTTGGGCACCACTCATTTTAAAATAGAAAGGATTTAACTTCAGCTAAAAAAATGAGAAAAAACTGAAGTGTTTTATGGATATTACTAAAAAGAATTAGTCTAGTACAACTTATCCTGAAAAGAAAAATAAATATTCAGTGAGACACTAGCTTTAATCAAAAAAGAAAATTTATTCTTGTTTTTAAAATGAAAAGTTCTAACCTTTACAGTTTTACCTAACAAATTCTAGCCTAACTAGTAGTTGTTACATTAAAATTTTAGACTATTATAACCCCCGAAGACGAGAAATCGTGCTTTAACACTTCACTTTTTAGTCTGTGTTTTACATTGCAGTTAAGGCGCTACTCTCGAATAAGTCTATTGAAGGGAGTTTTGTTGACTTACTGTTTTTTATTCCTGCTGTGTTCGACTACGCCCGATTTCAC
>JAHKBH010002484.1:0-17707 GCA_019049505.1 Pachyrhynchus sulphureomaculatus
TATCACGAGTGCATTATCTTTAATAATTTATTTGGTATATAAAAAAAAAACAAAATTTCAAGGTCACCAGTTTTCAGTAAAGATTGGAAACAAACTTTGTTAAAAACTCATTTGGGGTGTGTTTTGTGAAGTCACTGATCATTTTATACCACCCTAACAAAAGTTTTTATTTTAAAAACAATCAACGTACGGAACACTAATTGTGCAAGTTCAACTTGCACTTGACCGGTTTTTTTAATATAAAAATACATTTTTTTTTGTTTCAATGTAAGTTTAACCGCCGTATTGCGTCCGTCATATTGAACTTTTTAAAAGGCCAGGTAGACATATATGGGCGTCTTTCTCAGTTCTGGTAACAAGGGTATATATATATATATATATTTATATATATATATATATATAATATATATATATATATATATACTGAAGGACAGTAAAAGAGCTACTGGTAACAAACAAACTTAACTATAACACTGGGATTGCTCTTTTTTAGGTTGAGAATGCAAATAAAACTTGGTGTTGCATTATTTCATCGACTGAATTTTATTTTAAATTCTCAAGCTTTCGTCTGTGTTTACAGACTTCTTCCGGAAATCTGTAAGAGAGAAATTACCGATCGTGAGGATTAAATTATCTAGATTTTATCAGTTTTGAACTTCGTTACTGTTATAAAAATCATTTTATACTTACAAAATGTATCAGTGATTGCTCTCCAAGAACATCGGTAAAAACATAAAGCTCCAACATGGTAGCACATTAAGACAATGAAAGAATTTTACATATTAAAATTTTTTAAATTAACAAGATGATCCAAGATTTAATTTTTATAAAGACAAATTTTTAAGCGTGCCATCATAGATATCTAATTTGACAGAAGTCGTTTTTTTTAAAATTTGAAAGTTTTTTTGAACTGTCCATAACCTTAAAAAATTTCAAATTTTAAAAGGCGACTTCTGTCAAATTAGATATCTATGATGGCACGCTTGAAAATTTGTCTGTATAAAAATTAAATCTTGGATCATCCTGCTAATTTTAAAAAATTTTAATATGTAAAATAGTGCCCTTTCATTGTCTTAATGTGCTACCATGTTGGAGCTTTATGTTTTTACCAATGTTCTTGAAGAGCAATCATTGATATATTTTGTAAGTATAAAAAAGACTTTTGTAACAGTAACGAAGTTCAAAACTGATAGAATCTAGATAATTTAATCCTCACGATCGATGATTTCTCTCTTACAGATCTCCTAAAGAAGTTTGTAAACACAGACGAAAGCTTGAGAATCTAAAATAAAATTCAGTCGATGAAATAATGCAACACCAACTTTTATTTGCACTCTCAACCTAAAAAAAGAGCAATCCCAGTGTTATAGTTAAGTTTGTTTTATATATATATATATATATATATATATATATATATATATATATATATATATTATATATATATATATATATATATATATATATATATATATATATATATATATATATATATATATATATATAATATATAACAATTTTAGGTGAACGAAGTAAAATAAAACTATTTTTACCGAAAACGTGTATCCACTATATTAGATTATGTTGCTCTACACTGTCGTTTCTTCAGATGATAAATGTAAAATCATCGGTTTGATTCAATAAAAGAATAAAGGACTCTAATTGTCAAATTCATATATAATTAAAAGATACATTTAACGAGAATATTAAAATTGTACATTCTATAACCGAATACATAAAACTTAATCTGCTAGAATCACTTGAAATTAGTAAACTCATACTCTGATATTCACCATTGTGTTATTTCATAAACTTTATTTATTTGCTAAAAAGCCCAATTAATATTTTATTGTATACCAGCTTAAGACTAAATTGTTTTATTACCCACAACGGTAAAACGAAAATTGTAGTGAAAATATTCACACTTTTTGGGTCGCTTGTTAGTGTGAGATAATTTTGCATGTACCATCTTTAGAAACTACAATGTAGTGGAACATGTCAAAACATTTCGTTCAAATACAGTTGAAAGTTTAAGTAAAAATAAGTATTGCCTGTTTCTTTCAATCCTCTTTAAATGTGGGTACTAGTTATTTTTATCTTAATTTGTTTTGATACAGTTTACCTGGTAACTTTTTATTTATTCAGAATTGAAAGACAGAGGCAGATATATTTCCAAATTCTAAAAATATATTAACTTAACATTTGTAAAAAAAGATGTTAAGTCACTTTTTAGTTAAATCGGTCCTATATTGATTATAGCACGAACAATGTTTTCAGTGCTTTAACAGTTAATGATGTCTTGCTGTAGAGCACAGCACACTCTCAGAAAATAATATATTGATGCAATATCACAAGATATTACAGTTCAATTTACAAATCCATTCTTTTGAAATGACTGTTCATTGAACGTTTTTTATTTGAGTAATTTATATTTACCATCATACCATTTTTTTCTACATAAGACATTTACTAAAAAGAAATAACTTAAGAAACTAGTGGTTCCTTTTTTACAACCAAAAATAACTAATCTACTATCTCAGGCTTAATCACTAGCCAAGCGCCCATCTAGAGCACGTTTTACTGTATCAGATCTCATCAGCTAGGTGGACGCCAGGTAGTATCGAGCTTTCTGCAGCGATAACAGGGCAATGCTGCAACTTTATATCCTCAAACGTACGATGCTGGCAGACACAACTATACTAAAAGTTTGCTCCTCGCTTCAGACGCTTATATTGCTTCAACGCAGTTGACTTGTATTCTCCGGTATCGTGCTTAGAATATAGTACTTCAGTCTTGCCTTGTCATCCCTAAAAAACGTTCGATACTAAAGCCTACATCTATTTGATGAGATCCAATAATTCGAAACTATTTTTTTTACGTCCCTATTCTCAATACAGTACATGAAGTTATCGACAATCGTCGTCCTCGTGAGTCACTAAGTTCCTTTCGTAGTCATTTTATTTACGAACTGTAAACACTTTACTTTTCTATGTACTTAATTTTCTAATTCTATCATCTAATGAACATTTCAGAGTCAATTTCGATTCGACAATGAGTGCAACATAAATTTGCCAGACAATCACAAAAGGGTGAGTGACAGTAGTGGGGATAATACACAAAGCATGGTTGTTATTATTACTGCATCAGATGCACGAACAGTAAGCATTTTCATTTTTTTTTAATTTGTTATTTATATTTATTTTGCTTTCGTAGTTGTTAAAAAAATAATCACAATCTACATTAGTATCATGCAAGCTGATTGAATGCAGGTATTTCTATTCGTACTGCACATTTTTAGTAACGCAATTTCTACAAAAATACATTTTTCTATTATGGAATATTACTGTTTTTTTCAATAAAAGAAATGTTTCATTATTATTGTGACGACAGTATTATTATCTATAAGCATTTTTTGTATGTTTAAAAGAAATAAACCTCCATGTACATATCTAAGTTAAATATTAAACAGTTCTATTAGAGATTATCGTAAATCTACGACCAGTCTAGTGAACCGTCAAGAAATTCTTTAGGTGAAAAACTGCTCACTAGTATTATCGTGCCATGTTTCATTTGTAATAATTTTATAAGTCAACTATTATGAGTTAAATAAATTGTGTCAAATTATATTAACTTTAAACTTTTTTTTAAAAAAATAAAAATTGGTAAAATGTTATGCTCGTCAAGATGGATAAAGAAAAATAAAGAATATACAAAAGACTTTCTTATTTTTCAATTTTTTTCGTAACGAAAATTTAGTTTTTCTCATTTTTGATCTAGAAAAGGTCTGGTTTATTCTCTTTATTTCTCTATATTTTTGTTCGTTAGTACGCTTATCACTAGAGAACCACTTATCCGATTTACGTACTTTTTTTTAAAACATACATATGTTCTTTGGCCAGGTTATAGGCTATATTTTATTACGTTAGGTAAAATAAGGAATAAGCAGTGACGATAATAGTGAATCAAGTAGGAAAAAAGTTTGCCGCTAGCGCGTTCTCGTGCAATACACTGCCTAAACCATTAAATATGGAACAATATCATGTAGCAAAGAATATCTATATCATATATAAAATGCGACGTCTCTCTGTCTGTCCGTTAGTGCGCTTATCACTCGAGAACCACTCATCCAATTTACGTACTTTTTTTTTAATTCATTTGTTCTCTGGCCAGTAATCTTATATAATATATATAAAATACAACGTCTCTCTGTTTGTCTGTCTATCTGTATGTCTCTGTTAGTACGCTTATCACTAGAGAACCACTTATCCGATTTACGTGTTTTTTTTAATTCATACATTTGTTCTCTGGCCAGGTTATCTATAATCTTCTATCTATAATATATATATATATATATATATATATATATATATATATATATATATATATATATATATATATATATATATTGCAACGTCTCCCTGTCTGTCTGTCCGTTAGTGCGCTGATTACCCGAGAACCACTTGTCCGGTTTACGTGTTTTCTTTTAAAACATACCTATGTTCTCTGACCAGGTTATAGGATATATTTTATTACGAATTAAGTCGGAAAAAAGTTTGCCGCTAGCACGTTCTCTTACAATACACTCCCTAAACCATTAAATATGGAACAATATCATGTAGTAAACATAATATATGCAACATCCATCTCTGTTTGTTTGTCTATTTGTTTGTGCGCTTATGACTTGAGAACCACTTATTCGACTTCCATGTTTTTTTTTTTTTAATTCATACATTTGTTCTCTGGCCAGGTTATCTATAATCTTTTGTAATATATAAAAAATATATATATATATATATATATATATATATATATATATATATATATATATATATATATACATATATATATATATATATATATATATATATATATATATATATATATATATATATATATATATAAATATAATACAACGTCTCTCTGTCTGTCTGTCTGTCCGTTAGTGCGCTTAGCACTCAAGAACCACTTATCCGATTTAGGTATTTTTTTAATAAAATACGTATGTTCTCTTGCCAGATTATAGAATATATTTTACGTTAGGTAACATAAGAAATAAGCAGTGATGATAATAGTGAATCAAGTCCACGCGAGCGGAGCCGCAGGCATGGCTTATATATATATATATATATATATATATATATATATATATATATATATATATATATATATAGTATAAAGTATAAACGGTTGTTCGTGCAAAAAAATTGGACATCGATGCAAGTTTATGTAAACATTGCAGTGGTTTGAATTGTGCTAATTGCGAAGATACTGCAGAAATATCCTCGCAAGATCTAGGTGCGAATGAGCTGATTGAAGATTATGATTAGTCAGAATCGTTGACAGAATTTACAGATCATTTTTCCGATGACTCATTTTTATTAATTTTAGATCGTTCCCTCGATGAAAGTGTTCGCTGCCATTTAACCATATAAAATCAATAAATTTAGTTTGTTCTTGATAAAATATGAGGGAACCTGCAAAAGACAGACGCTGCCAATACCGGAGGATAAAACTGGACCAGCTCGAAAATCGAAAAACGACAGTTTTTGGCTGGAAAAAAGCGGGTCCAGCTTCGTTCTCCGGTATTGGCGGCGGCGTCTGCCTTTTGCCGGTTCCGTCTTATTTTATCAAGAACAAACCAAGTTTATTGATTTTATATAGTTAAATGAGCGACATTTTTTGGCCCTAAAGCTGGGTCCGGTCTTGTTGGCGTTTGCCCTTTAGGGCGATCGATTTTTTCAGTGTAAACAAATGTTATGGTACTTGATTCAAGTGGTTAAACGACAATAGTAGCATTTTAGGCTTTGTTTGGGCATTTCAGGGCACGGTTGCCGCAAAGTCAACGGCAAAGGCTCTTATTCAACTCGCCCGATAGAATAAACAACTAGGCAGACGGTTAATCGACAGGTCAAAATTTCGGGTCGTCCTCTTGGTCTGTAATGGATTAGTTTCTTCTAGAACTAGAACAGTTTGGACCTCTTTCGTTCTATCGATGAAAACAACCTTTTGCCAACAAGAAAAATCCATAATATGATTTGGACTAAAATGCGACTTTTGACCAATCCTCTTAATATTTTTTAATAAAATTTGGCATACTTTTTAGTGTTCCGTATGGAACACTTATAAGATGGCTTCGGTGTCTCTCTGTCTGTCTGTCTGTCTGTCCGTCTGTCTGTCACACCCGCTTTTCTCCGAAACTACTTGTCATAGAAAGTTGAAATTTGGTAATATTATAGGAATTGATAAAAAAAAATTTTTTACTGGGTCATCGAGTGTGGTATCAAATGAAAGCTTGTGAAAACACGAGTAAATAATATATATATATATATATATATATATATATATATATATATATATATATACAAGGCTGGTTTGAAAAGTCCGAGAGATGGCACCACCGGTGCGTATCGAGGTCATGTTTAGTTAGTAGCATCTCTTGAATGAACGCACACCAAGCTTCAGCCGTATTGGTCTATTTCTTTGTGTTTGGTATTCGTGTGAATCAAGGAAGTCGAGAGATTTTCAAGAAATGGACGAAAAAGAATTTCGTGTGGTGATTAAACATTATTTTATGAAAGGCAAAACGCCTCAGGAGACTAAAGAGAAGCTTGATAAACATTATGGTGACTCTGCACCTTCGATTAGAACAGTTTATAAGTGGTTTCAAAATTTTCGGACTGGCCATATGGGCACAAGTGACGCTGAACGTTCTGGACGGCGTGTGGAGGTTACGACTCCAGAAATCATTGATCAAATCCATGATATGGTGATGGATGACAGAAGAGTTAAGGTGCGTGAGATTGCTAGTGCTGTGGGCATCTCGACTGAACGGGTACATAATATTTTGCATAAACATTTGGACATGAGAAAGCTATCCGCAAGATGGGTGCCGCGATTGCTCACGCTTGACCAAAAACGGAATCGTGTGAAGTGTTGCAAGGATCGTTTGCAGCTGTTCCAGAAGAATCCGGAGGACTTTAAGCATCGTTTCGTCACTGTGGATGAAACATGGATACATTACTATACTTCTGAGACCAAACAACAATCTAAACAATGGGTTACCAAGGGGGAATCTGCACCAAAAAAGGCGAAGACCGTTCCTTCGGCCGGAAAGGTTATGGCGACTGTCTTTTGGGATTCGCAAGGGATAATCCTCATCGACTATCTGGAAAAGGGTAAAACTATTACAGGTGAATATTATTCATCGTTATTACACCGTTTGAAAACCGAGCTGCAAGAAAAACGCCCGCGATTGGCCCACAAGAAAGTCCTTTTCCATCACGACAACGCACCAGCACACACCTTAGCAGTTGTGGTCACAAAATTAATGGAAATAGGATTCCAACTCGTTTCACATCCCCCCTATTCTCCAGACTTGGCTCCCTCGGACTACTATTTGTTCCCCAATTTGAAGAAATGGCTGGCGGGACAAAGATTTTATTCAAACGAGGAGGTGATTGCAGACACTAATGGATATTTTGCAGACTTGGACAAATCCTATTATTCGGAAGGGATCAACAAACTAGAACATCGTTGGACGAAGTGTATAAGTCTAAAAGGAGACTATGTCGAAAAATAAAAAAGGTTTACCCCAAACACATAAGAATTTTTATTTTTGCACGGACTTTTCAAACCAGCCTCGTATATATATATATATATATATATATATATATATATATATATATATATATATATATATATATATATATATATATATATATATATATATATATATATATATATATATATATATTATATATATATATATATATATATATATATATATATATATATATATAATATATATATATATATATATATATATATATATATATATATATATATATATATATATATCTATATATATATATATATATATATATATATATATATATATATATATATATATATATATATATATATATATATATATATATATATATATGTCTATATATATATCTATATTTATATATAATTTAATACTTGCGCAAACTTTTTCTTTGTATTATTTTTTAAAAATCGCTGTCCTCCCACCTTATCTCGAAATGTACTGATCAAAAAATTTTGGTAAAAAATTTTGGAATATTCTCCACGGGGTGTAAATTGAACGAAAATTATCACGAGTGCATTATCTTTAATAATTTATCTGGTATATAAAAAAACAAAAATTTCAAGGTCATCGGTTTTCCCTAAAGATCGGAAAAAAAACTTTTCAGTAAAGATTAGAAACAAACTTTGTTGAAAAGTCATTTGGAGTGTGCTTTGTGAAGGCACTGATCATTTTCTACCATCGTAACAATATTTTTTATTTTAAAAGCAATCAACGTACGGAACACTAATTGTGCATGTTCAACTTGCACTTGACCGGTTATTTGTTAATATAAAAGCTATATTCTATTATAATTTGAAGCCGTAATCTCAAATTCAACGGAAGTTATCCGCTTTCAATTTGCCGTAGTAAATACCTTTTTTAGGTTATGTACTTCATATTTTTTATTGCAATTTATGCAATCTTTAGACAATTTTATGACGAGTAAAATTACTTTTTTGTCACATAACAACGAACAGAAGCTGAAATATTTAAGAAATAGTGAGCCGAAAGCGTTAAAATGAGTTTAGAAATCAATATATCGTAGTCATAAGGTAAATCCTAATAAAAGTGGTTAACATTTAAGTTAGAAATGAATTTGTTGGTTAATTTCTTTATAATCAGTTAAATGTAAAAACTACATATGGATACTGATGACTTTCTAAACTCAACATTGTATAGTTATTTAAAGGTTGAATTTTGCGTCATTAAAGACATAGCATAACAGCGTAGCTTAGTCAACAATCCATCAAGCCAAACACGGTCAGATGTCTTGGAAATAGCCACTGCAACCGCTATTGGTTCTCCATAATGTTGAAATGCGTTCAGTTATGTGACATAAGTCAGAAAATCTCCTGTTGATCCTTGCTTATAAAATACACATTGATAATCGCTAATAATATTGAATCTTTCTAAACATTTTAGATTTTTAATATTACTGAAAGCAGTGCGACTGGTCGGTAGTTGTTTGGTAAGGTCTTTTTGCCCTTTTTAGGTATCAGCTGACATGTAGCGCATTTCCAGCATGAAGGAAATTATCCTTTTTTGTGGGAAAGCTTACAGAAAAGTGGTGTTAATTCGCTCGCGCTATGGCAAGTATTCCATCAGCGCCAAAAGTTTTTTGGTGTCTAGCTTCATCAAAATACGTTTTATGACGCGCTGTCTAGAGACAATATGGACGTTGACAACTTTGCAAATTCGACATGCCCTAGTTATTCAAAGCTTTGATTTTAAACCATTAAAATAAAAACTGAAAACGACTTTATAAACTATTTTGACTGCTCTATTACGAGGATAGTCCAATAGGTACCTGTGTTTGAAGACAGATGACGGTGCTAAAGCAAGTTGATGTTACCATTGTGTGCTGTCATCTGATAGATGACACTGATTCATAGGTTAGTTTGCATTTGGCAGCCATTCCAGTAAGTAGTGTAACGTGTTTATCGCTAAGATTGAAAAAATGCAATATCGTTCAGTGATTCGCTTTTTGGTTTTGGATGAGATAACGTGTGAGAAGATAAAAGTTAAATGGAATGCTGTTTATGGAGGCTCTTCACCATCAATGACAACAATCAGATATTGGTTCGACAAATTTAAACGTGGTCGAACTACCGTTTTTGATGAGGATTCTCCGGGACGCCTGTCAGATCGAGGAAATCATCGAAAAAGTCCACGATACGATTGTCGCTGATCGTCGAACCAACATGCGCGATTTAGCAGAGGCCATAAGTGTGTGGACGGGAACGGTAATTCTTATTATACATGATAAGCTGACTATGAAAAAGGCCCGATGGATGCCGTGGACAACAAGCGGGTGCGGTTTTCAACTTCGAAGCTGTGTTTGGAGCAATTTAAGCAAAATCGAAAGGACTTTTTGCGTCGAGTTGTCAGCGCCAATGATACCTGGTTTCATCATTATACACCCGAAACCAAGCCACAATCAAAACAATGGGTTGCTTCTCGTGAATGTGCTCCAAAAAAGGTGAAGACAGTCCCATCGGCTGGAAAAGTTATAGCGACGATTTTTTGGGATGCAAAGGTCATCATACTCATTGAGATCTTAGAAAAAGGAAGAACGATCGCTGGACTATACTATAGTGAGTTATTGGATCGCTTCGACAAGAAATTGAAGGAAACACGGTCCCATTTAGCGAAGAAGAAAGTGCTGTTTTACCACCACTGTGTTCCAGCACATTCGTCCGGAGTAGTCGCCGCCAAACTGCATGAACTGCATTATAAACTGCTGCCGCACCCCCGTATTCGCCCGACCTGGCTCCCTACGATTTCTTCTTGTTCCCAAACATAAAGAATGGCTCGCAGGAAAAAAATTCAACTCAAATGAGGAAGTCATCGCCCAGACAGAGCGTATTTTGGGGAGTTGGACTATTTCTATTTTTTGAAGGGGTTAAAAAAATGGCAAGAAGGTTAAGAAAAGTGTATATACCTAAAAGGGGACATTGAAAAATAAAAAAAATTGTTTTTGAAAAAAATGGCATCTTCAATCCTAACACGGATACTTATTGAATCACCTTCGTAGATGGCATATTAGAACTACAATAAAAAATAGTAATTCTGTTAGAGCTGTCATAAAACGTTGTTTTGAAAAGTCGTTGTAATCGGCTGTTGTCCTAAAAAATATTTATATTTGACAAAGGTTCAGGTCAAAAGTTTCATAGAATTTTTAGAAGAATTAAAAAATTAAAAATATACTTATTTACGTACTTACTTACTTACTTAATCCTTATGCCTTTATACCCCTTTTGTTAGGAGTGTAAGACCCGTGGAGTTGAGTTATTCTATATCTGTCTTTTCCATATTTCCTTCTATATCCTTCCATCCTGTTTAAATTGCCGATTGCCTCTTTTGTTTCTTCTGTATTAGTTTCTTCTGTTTGTGTGAGTTCTGCATCTTGTTCCAGTATTATGTCTCCGTGTTGATTTTTGTATGCTTTTCCTTCTAATATTTTGCATCCATTTCCTTTCCTTTCTGTTTCAGTGATTCTTACATAGTACATTTGTTGTTCTTCTGTCAGTTCATCCTCTTTTCCGTTTTTCACACGTATTATTTCCAATTTCTTTCCCATCTATTTCTTTGATTATCTTCTTATTTATATTCATTTTACTAATCCTTTCTTCCTTATCCTTTATCTTTGCCAGGGTCGTCGTCAATCTACCTATCCCTCTCTTTTTCTCAGTTTTTTTGACTTGATGGTCGTAGTATTCCTTGTTTGTTCTTTCAGTTTTTCTTCCTCAATGTCCCATTTATATTCTCTTCCTTCGATTACGATTTTTTGATATCCTATTTTCACCCTTTTTCCATTCTTTCTCTCATTCGCTGCTGTATGTTCATCTTTTGTTAAATGGTTGTTTATGTAAACTCTCTCTCTTAGGTTTTTCAGTTTGTTTTTATTTTTCATTACAGCTTCCTTATCTCCCATGTTTTCAAGTTCTATCTTGTATATAGTTGCTTCTATTTTTATCACATCTTTAATCTGTACTTTTGTGTCCATACTCCTCTCCATAAAATGTTCTACACCCATTTTCAGATCTAGTTGGCTATTCGCTTCAAATTTCATTACCGATATTACAATATTATTCCTTACGTTGTCTTTTTCCAGTCTACTCATCTTCAAATCCATACTTCTCATGTTTTCTCTAAATATCTTATTTTCCTCTTTCAATACGTCATTCTTCTTTTTTAGTTCCTTCAACTCTTATTGCTATCTTTTCTGATCTTGTTTTATGTCCTTTATATCTGACATTAGCTCTCTGATCATTTCTATCAAATTGTGTATCTTATCTACTCTTTCGTTTTTCTCTTCCTGTGATCTTCTTATCCGCTTGTTACTCTTCTTGAATAATCCCATTGGCTCTTCTTTTTCTTCGACTCTTCCTCTTTTCGAGTCTCCTGAGGTATAATCATCACTATCCATTGTTCTTTCTGTTATTTAAACTTGTAACATTCATTTTTTCCTAGATTTTAAGACCATGTAATGTTACTGATTTTTCACTTCAAATTGTACTTATTTTCATTTTTGTATCGAACGGTATATTAATAAGAGATTCCAAGCCGTTCGGTATATTAGTGTGCTGTGCGGGTTTCTGACCGAATCTATCGGCACGCCGGGATTGGTTGAAAATGTGTATCCGGATTTTTGGTTCCGGCGTCGCGATTACGGAGAGAGGCCGACGAGATTATTTAAGGGTCCGGTAGGACAGGAATCGAGGCTGAGTACCATCAAGCCGCAGCCAGGCTAATTTTCATCTTCCTTCGACAGAGCTGCAGTCAAGGCTCATAACAACAATCATGAGAGCTAAATAATGCACAAGTTTTTAACGAAAAGCCGTAGTGGGCTCTCTAAGTGTTTACTAGAAAAGTGTGAAATCGGTCGTGTTCCATCGAAGCCGAAATAAAAGCAGTAAGTTATCAAAACATCCTTCCATAGACTTATCCCTGAGTAGTGCCTTAACAGCAATATGAACTGACTAAAAAGTGAAGTGAAAAGCACTATTTTTCGTCTTCGGGAGTAGTCAGAGTTTAGAATTTAAATGTCAGAACTACCAGTTAGGCTAAAAAATTTTTTTAGTAATCCTGTAAAACTGCAAAGGTTAGAACTTTTTATTTTTAAGAACTTGAATAAATTTTCCTTTTGTTGATTAAAGCTAGTGTCTCACTGAATACCTATCTTACTTTTCAGGATAAGAACGGCTGTACCAAACTGATTTTTTTATTTATTTACCAACAGTACACCCTTTCAGTATTTTTTCATTTTTTTAGCTGAAGTTAGATCCTTTCTATTTTAAAATGAATGGTGCCCAAAAAGTCGTACAGCTGAGGTTTCTTTAAAAATAGAAAATAATTCCAAAAAGACGTACCAAAAATTATCTCTTACCCATATCTCTCTACCAAAGAAAACTGAGCTGGTGTGTGTTTAATTTCTTTAGTTCTTTTAAAATCAGGATTCACTCGATTCATTATCAGAAATTAAAGCGGGGCTGCAAGAAAATTGCACTCAAGCTTGGGGCATCCAATATTCAAACGGTACAAAATTGCGCTCAAGCGTGGGACAAACAACTTCTCACAGGGTACAAAAAAAAAGATGCCTCAAACTGAGGACAGTTTAGCATGTTACAAACTTTACGTGTGTTTTTCGTATATTCCATTTTCAAATACGGAAAAAAAAAAAAAAAAAACTGTTGTTTATATTTCTTATCACCGTAAACAGTAAAACGATCAAGGTCGTCGCTTCTCGTTTCGTTAGCTTCATACAATTTCACAGAATTATTCTCATAAACCTCCAAATTTTTTACTTATTGTCTTAATTCTAACACTACACTCTGCTTTATTCCTAGTCCTCTCGTTTGCAAACGACAAAATAATTAAATAGATCGAATAAACTACCGTAATAATGCTTGTTGAACGAGTTGACTATTGCCGGGCGTTCGATTTACATGTACGCACTTCGCGATCCGAAACTTAACTCCCAATTAAAAATATATAAAATATTTTATTTGAAATAAAAAAGTATGTCACATTCCTTGTAAAATCAGAAATAACCGTCAATTATGATTAGTATTATATTAGATTTAAACTTCTATGCATACAGAAATAGTATATTCTGTTTTGTAGTACAGTGATATTATTCTCTTAAGTATTATTAACCACATCCTAAGCAGTTTGTCTGAAACCAATAATCCAAATCTACAATAAATATATTTTTAGTATGTCCAACAATGTAAATTTTAATACTGTTATCTTCGTGATGAAGTAGAGGAAACTTAATTAGATAAAGAGGTGTAGCTTCGCCCCCATTAAGGGAAAATGAGGCGTAAATTAGAAAATCTCCGGAGGCTAATCTTATTAAAATGATAAAACTTCATGAGTCTACAATCAGAGGGTTGTAATGTCTTGCGTAATATAATTATAATGGTGCTTTTCTCCTCTGATGCAGGCCGTTATTTACTCTAAGAATTAAAAACTTTTAAAGGGGATATAATTTATGTTTGCTTAAAGTCAGTTATCGATAGAATATCAGTTTTCAGTTATTTACTTTTAACTAAAACTTTGTCGTGCTTCTTTTGATATCCTGATAAGAAATATCGTAGAGGTTCAGAAATAACTAGGGTAATATACGAGGCTGGTCCGTGCAAAGTCCGAGAAATGGCACCACCGGCGCGTATCGAGGTCATGTTTAGTTAGTAGCATCTCTTGAATGAACGCACACCAAGTTTCAGCCATATTGGTCTATTTCTTTGTGTTTGGCATTCGTGTGAATCAAGGAAGTCGAGTGATTTTCAAGAAATGGACGAAAAAGAATTTCGTGTGGTGATTAAACATTACTTTATGAAAGGCAAAACGCCTCAGGAGGCTAAAGAGAAGCTTGATAAACATTATGGTGACTCTGCACCTTCGATTAGAACAGTTTATAAGTGGTTTCAAAATTTTCGGACTGGCCATATGGGCACAAGTGACGCTGAACGTTCTGGACGGCCTGTGGAGGTTACGACTCCAGAAATCATTGATCAAATCCATGATATGGTGATGGATGACAGAAGAGTTAAGGTGCGTAAGATTGCTAGTGCTGTGGGCATCTCGACTGAACGGGTACATAATATTTTGCATAAACATTTGGACATGAGAAAGCTATTCGCAAGATAGGTGCCGCGATTGCTCACGCTTGACCAAAAACGGAATCGTGTGAAGTGTTGCAAGGATGGTTTGCAGCTGTTCCAGAAGAATCCGGAGGACTTTAAGCGTCGTTTCGTCACTGTGGATGAAACATGGATACATTACTATACTCCTGAGACCAAACAACAATCTAAACAATGGGTTACCAAGGGGGAATCTGCGCCAAAAAAGGCGAAGACAGTTCCTTCGGCCGGAAAGGTTATGGCGACTGTCTTTTGGGATTCGCAAGGGTAATCCTCATCGACTATCTGGAAAAGGGTAAAACTATTACAGGTGAATATTATTCATCGTTATTGGACCGTTTGAAAACCGAGCTGCAAGAAAAACGCCCGCGATTGGTCCACAAGAAAGTCCTTTTCCATCACGACAACGCACCAGCACACACCTCAGCAGTTGTGGTCGCAAAATTAATGGAAATAGGATTCCAACTCGTTTCACATCCCCCCTATTCTCCAGACTTGGCTCCCTCGGACTACTATTTGTTCCCCAATTTGAAGAAATGGCTGGCGGGACAAAGATTTTATTCAAACGAGGAGGTGATTGCAGACACTAATGGATATTTTGCAGACTTGGATAAATCCTATTATTCGGAAGGGATCAACCAACTAGAACATCGTTGGACGAAGTGTATAAGCCTAAAAGGAGACTATGTCGAAAAATAAAAAAGGTTTACCCCAAACACATAAGTAGTTTTTATTTTTGCACGGACTTTTCAAACCAGCCTCGTAAGAATATGATTTTATAAACATTTAATAATGTTACTTATTATAGTACATAAGAATAAGGTAATTATTTTTAGTGTTCCATATGAAACACTCGTAAGATTACTTCGGTGTATGTCCGTCTGTCCGTGTGTCTGTCTGTCCGCCTGTCACACCCGATTTTCTCCGAAACTATTTTACATAGAAAGTTGAAATTTGGCACTAATATAGGAATTGATGGCTCCATCAGAGCTGTGTAGTTTCGAAAGTTAAATTTTGACTTAAAGGGTTAATCCTGGAGGGTGAAATTGGAAGTGAAAAAAAAAATTACCAGGTGATTGAGTGGGGGTGTTAAATGAAAGCGTGTAGAAACACTAGTTTAAAAATATATATAATGTAATACTTGCGCACGCTTTTCTTTTTATTATTTTTAAAAAATTGCCAAAAATCGCTGTTCCCGTCCTTATCTCGAAAAGTACCGATCAAAAAATTCTGGAATATTCTCCACAGGGTGTTGATTGAACGAAAATTATCAGGAGGGCATTACTTGTAATTACATGACATGTTTGAAAACATCAAAAATATTATAGAAAATGCCATTGATAAAACTTTCCCAACAAAAAGAACAGAAATTAAATGAAAGAGTAAAACAGCTAATGAAGCAAAGGAGAGAAATTGTAAATAAGACTACAGATGAATACAGAATTACAAATATAGAGATATCGAGGAAACTTAGAAAAGACAAAAGACAAAAAAAAATGCACAGGAAATTAAAAACGTTGTAGAACAGAATAAAAGCTCAAAATCAATATACCAAAAGTCCTGAATCAGGGGTCGGAGGATAACCCAGACATCACAGAAGAAGAAATTACATCAGTGTTGAAAGAGTTCAAAAATAACAAAGCTCCGGATGAAGACAACATTGTAGTAGAGTCCATTAAACAAGGAGGACAGCAAATTATCAAATCTCTTAAAATGTTATTCAATAAATGCCTCCTGGAAGGAATAACTCTAGCGCGATGGAACTTACAAACTATGGAGCCATTATCCTCCTGAGCCATGTCTACAAATTATTCACGAAAATACTTACCAAATGTCTAGCAAATAAATTTGAGCTTTTCATTTCCAAAGAACAGGCAGGTTGCCGCTCGGGGTATGGAACAAACGACCATCCGCTTACAGTTAAAACCCTCATTGAAAATGTATAGACTATAATAAGCCTCTTGTGCTCATATTTGTGGACTTCGAAAAGGCTTTTGATTTTGTAAATCAACAGAAACTTTTGGAAGCGCTTGCTGAGTGTCGTATTGATTATCGATATTTCAATGTAATTAAATACATATATGAAAATGCCACCGCTCATGTTAACACATAAACTAACCAATCCACCAGCAAACTTCGAATCGAAAAAGGAGTGCGGCAGGGTGATAAGCTCTCTCCTAAGTTTTTCGTAATACTTCTAAAAAGTATTCTACAATCAATAAACTGGGAGGGAATGCGACTTCACATTGACGGTGAAAAGTTAATTCACCTTTGTTTCGCCGCCGACATTGTCTTAATAACGGACCAAATACAAGAAGCACATGCTTTAGGGAGCTTCAGGAAAGGCTAGTCTAGAAATCAATCTATTCAAGACCCAGTTTATGACAAATCATGTACTAAGCGACACTATAAAACTGAATAACATAGAGATAGAGCAAGTGCAGCAATATAAATACCTGGAACGTGAAATCAGCATAGGACGAGATAACCAAACACATGAAATTCAGCGGAGAGTATGTCTCTCCTGGACTGCATATGGCAAACTGGCCTATGTATTCAATCTAACTTTCCTATGTGTTTAAAAAGAAAAGTATTTGACAGATGCGTACTCCCCGTTCTTACGTACGGAGCCGATACTCTCACGATGACGAAGAAAAACATCAATAAAATATTTGTCAAGCAAAGAAAGATGGAGAGGTCAGTGTGAGGTGTTACTCTTAGAGATCACACCCCAAATCATATTATCAGAAAGAGAACGGGAGTAAAAGACGCAGTCAAATTCATTCTACATCTTAAATAGAACTGGGCTGAGCATGTTGCTAGGTTTAAGGATGGACGATGGACAAAGAGAATTATAGAGTGGCGACCAAGATCCGAAGCTTATCGGAGTAGAGGTAGCCCACCAAGTCGGTGAACTGATGATTTGAAAAGAGTAGCTGGAAATTGAGTACAAGCAGCCAAGAACATAAAA